>CAVNZL010000103.1:0-233643 GCA_963693355.1 Pontia daplidice | reverse complement strand
TTAACTGCCCAGGTTCATTGGGAAATTGTCAACCAAAATTTCTTCCGTACCTGCTTCCGTATTTCCAAACTGGGCCCACTCGTTATATAGATAATGATAGTTTTAATCGTTTCTACGTGCTAAAATTTCGCGCGCCTACTGTTATATAATATGCGCTTGCACTGTTTGTATTTTATACGCCGAATAAATAGAACGTTGGTGTCCTTATCCGTTGTATACCGTATCTTACAAGTGAGATGGTGATTTCTTAATTAACTTTTAATTATTATTTCTTAAGACCACATCTCAGTATTAGCTGGTGGTGGCTCTGTTAAAGCAAGAACGCCTCCGTCAGGAGGTCGCGCTATTCCATTACTGTGAGTGATCAACATGCAGATGTTAAAATTTATGAGAATGTAAATTTTTAAATACAGCTCTCATCTCAGCTTTTTTAACCCTCTGTAAATCACGAGATTTACTTAAATCTAACTCGTTATTTCTGCCATTACTATGTAGTAATGGCTGATATTAGTATAACAAAGTAAACTGTATATTTATAACTGAGCAAACCAGTGGTTATATAAAAGCGAAATTGATCCGCTCTAATGCACATTACATATCCAATATTCTGTTCGAATTACAGGAATATTTCACGTATTTAAAATTATAACATCGTGATTTTCAGCTAAAATTACCTTCTTATAATGGTCCACAGTATCTAGATGATGTAGTACAAATGTAAAAGATCACGTCAGCACGATCTCGGGTTGTAATTTCTATTAGAATTCATAAAATAAATCAAGAATGGAATGAAAACATTCCGATTAAGTAACAATGTTGGAATCTAGCTATCCTGGGAATTACCGGGTTGCTGCCCTGCAGGAAGATCTTGAATACACCTTATGTCGGGCGAGCCTTTGAGTTCCTTAGGTTGAATGACTTGGGAAACCCCAGGGGACGATCGACGCATTGGGAGGGATATTATTTTAAGCTTAACAACTGAATGCAGATTAATGGCTACATGTGACTTTCAACCCTAACGACTTGCATTATTGCAAATACTTCGAAGAGTACTTGATTAGAGATTATCGTAAAATATAGGGCATGTGTCATATAATGTAGTCGGAGCTATTTAGTACAATATTTATATATTTAAGTAGATTTTGTGGTATTTCGGTCGCAAGTTTTAAAGTATCACGCGAGATTTGATCTCAGTTTCCGTTTCTTCAGTTTCTCAGAAGTCTATAGATTTCATTTGTTGTTTTGCAATGTCTAAATCGTACTACTAAAAACTGAACATTTGTCATAGCTCACAAGAATAGGTTTTACTCTATATAAAATATTCATATAAAGATATTTGTTCGTAAAATGTTTAATGATAATAACTAAATTTAACACTCATAATATAACATAGTCATTTTATTTAGCGTAAATAATTTCGTGGAACCGCCAAATAGTTTATTGCATCGTTCACAGCAAATTGTTAATAAGTATCGTGATTAGTATTTGAGTAGCGTACATTTAACGTTTATTGTCATTGTACTGTGAGTTTCGGGTGGTTTATAGTATATTCTACATATGTGTGTCTGTCTGCGTTACAATTGAGACTCAAACGGCGTTTATCCATTGTGGGCGTTGTAACGACAGGAATTGTCAAATAAGAGGATACTCGTGTTGTCAAACATCTTATTTCTTTACAGTTTTAAATATAATTAAACTTAGCAGCTGTTAACCGAATATATGACGTCTGGCAATACTCATGGCGACGTTTCCTGGGTTAACCAATTTTAATTGCAACTAAATAGATAATGTGTAGAAATGTCAGATACACTAGGTGACTAGACTACTGTTTAAAGGTTATATTAGACATATGGTTTCAGATTCGTATGTAGAATAAGCTATCATCAAACCAAAATATCCTAAAGGTAGCCTTAATTAAAAAAGAAGAACTTATTCAGGACTGAAGTCCTTACACAGTATGGAACAACAACACATACTGTATAATGTAAAATTATACAACACACAAAATGAATAATTTATATTTATATATTGATTTACATTTCATTTATGATTTTTGTCAATATTTACATACAAATCTTATTAAATATCTTCGTATGACCTTAAGATGCTAATTGTAACAATGTAATGACCCCTTAATATAAATTGGCTTGTCCGTTCATGCTCAAGCGGTCGTTAAACGCCATGAATGACAATGACTGTGTATTAGATTACAGAGTAGGAGATTTATTTATTTTTATACCTAACGTAACGATTTTCACAGTTTTTAATTCTCCGTTTTTTGTTGCGAGATGTTCTATGGCCTCAAATATAATACAAATTTACAGTTCACACCAACTGTCCTTGAGATAAGCTCTTTCAAACAAATAGACAAACTCTTTAGCTACGTAATACAGGAGATTCTAGCCATCGTGCCTCTAAAAATCTCTGGTCCTCTAGAGCCAGCTAATCTTAACAGTAGCGAGGTGATAATGGTAATACACAATTAGTTTGTATAATTAGTAGAAGCAGGCGTTACTTTGCGGAAATCCATAGTATGAAACTTCAAAAGACCAATTACTAGCTTATACTAGCAATACTCCATTGCTGTTGAGACTCATCGAGCGCTGTTTGTAGAGTCAACATCCTGAGGATGCTCCGGTGTCGGGACGAAACGTGCGTCGATTGTATATGGGTTTTTTCCCGGAGTACTGCATAAATTGGTCATATTTTAGTTATATTCTGGTTCTGTTTAAACAAAACTAGCTTGCTGCAAGTTTCAGCAGTTATAAGCGATAGGTTGTATATATCTCAATAACGATTATCGCAAGGTAATCGGGTTCGACCCGCGGAACGCTCAAAATTTGTATGATGAGCATAGTATTGGTGTTAAATATCTGATACAGAAACTAATAATGCAGCATAATTTCTTTTATTGCTTTAAATTAAATGTCATACGAACATATCCGTTTCCGCCATCTTGGAAATCATCCGGTCGCATCTGCAAATACCTAAACCAATTTTCAAGATTAACATACGGTATATTGTTTACGTCAAAACATAATTATGTAATCTTTAGCGCTTTTTGTCTGTCTGCTTATGACATTATAAACGTTTTGAATATAACAAGGGATTTGTGTATTATTATGTATATTTAACACGTATATTCATAAAAACAAAATCATTGCGTGTACTAAAGTAGTGATTATATTCGAGAAAAACATGTTGACGTTGTGAAAAGAGGTTTTAATTCGTATTGTTTTGATAAAATAGTGGGTGGTCGGTACCACATAGCGGTGGCGTACCCAAACAACTCCTCCGAACGCTCTCTATGATAAATGCGATAGAAAATGGAGAGAGACCCTACATCTCTATTCTCTACGCAGCGCGGAAGGATCAAGTCGCTCGAAATAACCCTAAAATCAAAGTAAAAAATCAAGGATTCCGATCCTTGCTGAGGCTTTAAGAGAAAAGGCGACACGACAATCGACGTTTTTTAGTGGAATACGATTATACTATTGAGAGGTTCATTGAACCTCAATAGTAAAACCTCTTTCACAAAACATGAGACGTGCATAGACAGTGTCAAAAAAGTTTTTATAACGATGGTATAAATAAACAATTTAGTGTAACACTTGACCTATTTGAACATATATTAATCGCATATCCAGACAAAAACCGTGTTAAAATTTCAATGACCGTTATCTTAAATACTTAATTAATTGTATTGTTTATATTTCCTATATTCAGTGGCACGAGAACACGTAGTGATCTTATAGTTTTTTTAATGCTTATTATATCGCTCAATATAAATACTATTAACTGTCGAGCATAGGATAATACACACGATGAAAAGTCACAGATCAGATGAAGATCACAGTTGGCCGTATTGTGTATCTTTAACAACACATAGTGTTTTAGATTCTATATCTCCTTCTTGGTACGGAACTGAGACTTCGCTGTTCGTTACCAGGCTTTATGTTATGACTGTACATTGTGTGAATTTGAATTTCTTACTATATCTGTTGCCACTGTACCAATATATACTAAAATACACATTCATTAAAGATTATCTGAGTCTAGCCCGTAAATACGGCCTATAAATCTTAACTAGACAAATGTCTATCTTAACTAGACAAATGTCTAGTTAAGATTTATTCTATATACAATGCGTTTTTCATGTGTACAAGAACACGCAATTGTTGAATTACGATGCAATGTACTGAGCGAAGAATCTGTTCAATTTTAGTCAGTTGATCAATTTAAAAGTTAAACTTGCTCCTAGCCTAGGGAATCTACAAGAATGCAGTCGCGGTTGTTACTTCAATGAATAGTTCATGTGTTTAAAAAGTTCGTGAATATAGTAAGCTATTTACAAATCACTCGACTTGTCTAACATAAAAATTTGATATTAAAGATTATTAAAATTTCGATAATCGAACAGTTATAAACGATTTGCTCTCTAGACAGGCTATTTACCCTTGAGAGGTCCTTATACAGGTTTGGTATACGTAAAGTCAAATTACGTCATAAAAGTCGTGTTCGGCCAAAAAGTGAATATATCAATCGTAAGAAATATTTGCAATAAAGACTTTAAAGATGTACAATTTAAATTGGGATCTTGTCATGCTAGTGCAAACTGGACTACATATTTGGATAATTTAAACGGGCTTCTTGGACGTATATTGTGCTTATTCATACTTTGTTTTAAAAACAACAACCATTTGTTGAAACAAATTATTTTGCCGCCTGCTTTTTGATAAACAGAACATCGTCTCAGCGTGCAAAACCAGGCAATTGCGAGTTGGATTTGAGTACGAAGGGATTTCGTATAGAGCCTCTTTAATATTTAACTTACCTGTATATGAAATAGTGAAAAATTCAACTACGAATCATGTGATAGAGCCCGGTTGCAGACGGACAGTGTAGGGGCCCGATGTCACCCTTACGAAACTCTACAAAGTCAAGAGATTAATGAACTTCATAAAAACTCAAGTATAAAAATATAAATTTTATTACGTGAGGTCGCATTATTTTTCTTAAAACCAGTCGCTCTTATATTTAATGAAAGGACTTTCTCTGTTGATCTTGTATAATAATTATACAGGAAAAGAAAAATGCATACCCAAGGATCTTATAAAACGAGTTATTTGCGCATGATCCCAATGTACGCTGCAACGATTTTGAACCGACCTGTTACCCAAAGGAGGTAATTCGACAAAATGATATTTTGTCATATTTCATCGAAATTTTTGGTGCTTGGCTACAAACAAACAAAAAAAAGCAGGCTACCTGTTTTGCCAGGCTTTGCACATAAATACGAGTATATCATTTTACCAATGGTCGTCTTTGTAAATAAAAATTCCAGTAAAACATTGTTGCCAATTCTACAAACTAAAATCATTATATATGCATATATGTCACATATAGTACGAGTAGTGTTAAAGTCAGTTATAAGAGATAAATTCTGTTTATTTAATTTTCGCTAATTTGTATATTTTGTTACAGTTCAAAATGGTGTTTGGCGCGAAGAAGGCTCTGCAGCAGGTGCCCAGTAGAAGTCGGATATCTCTCATGAAATTACAAAGTTTTACTGTTCAAAAAAGACGTAAGTATGTTTTCTTACCGCAAAAATATATCACAAAATTCGTCACACGAAATTATATGTTAAACCGTTTTGCTTAAAAATTCACGATTACCCTAGACGCGAAATATTCACTTGAATTATTTCTTTGAATGTTTTTAAGACCTTCATAGTGTGCTTTTAAAGCGTCATTTGTTATTTTATTATAAATTAGCTGTATTCTGTTGTGATCCTGCTGCTCCTGAGCCTCTTTTTATTTTATGAGTGTGAAACTGGATGCAATATTTTTCCTTCGTTTTCACGTCCCATTCCATCGTTGAGTTTAAAAAAAAATCATATCATTTTTCACATCGAATTTGAAGTTCGTTAATAGAATTCTACGATGATTTTTATCATTATAAATTAAGTATGGCAATAATATTTTACCGATCAATAATAACGTTTAGTAATATGTTAATATTAAATAATTTTGCTGCCCGGGATTCGAAACCAAAGTTGAGCAACCCACGCCAATAACCAAAATACTGGTATAAATAATGTGTGACTCAAATCTAAAGACCTGGCTCGAGATCTGGCTATTGTCACAGTTTCTGTTGATTTTCGAGATCTACATCGTTAATTTTACCCCAAGTATAAAGTTGTTTCCCCGAACCATACAAAGTAAAACAAGTATAGGCCGCTGCGAATGCGTGTCTAGTATCAATAAAATGTACCGTCTCTTCCTCCTTCCGGTTTAAAAAGATCATTGCCCTATGAACTGTGAACAATTGATGTGATTACTTATCACTTGGAGACTACTCTACAATATTTATATCTGACCTTCTTAATTGTATTTGTACAGTTTAATCACCGAATTTAATAAGTAAACTAAAGATAGTCGTGTAAAATTTTAACTAAACGAACAAGTAAAATTTGAATTTTCATTGCCAAGCTCGTGGCTTAAGCAGTTTCTGTATTTTTCGCTATAGTCTTGTATAGTATAGCTTTTATAGTCGCTACCGCCATCAGTGTTTAGCATGCTGGATTCGTCGATATATTTTATTTCGAAACATCTAATTCTATCTCTATCTATTCATTTAATTGCAGCTCATCTATCAGGTTTATTAAGTATATATGTAGGGGGAAACTATCAGGAAGTTTATGTGAGCGTAAGTGGTAGAGACATAAATAGAATAAAAAACGTAATAAGACTCGGTATAAGCAAAAGCTTATAAACAACTTGTAAATTTGAACTGAGTTTAAACGTTTTTTTAAAATGATAAAACTCGGATGCGGAAAATTTAAAATCATTTTTTTCTTGTTTACGATGATTTTGTCTCGTTATGAAGCAGTGCAACTTATGGACCAAAAGCAATGACCAATTATATTTATATAAATACTTCGCTTAAGATTAAATAGGTATTAAATATTGAGAACATTTTTATCTTCAATCTAACCTAACGATTAATCGAAGCTTTAAATTATTTTCTTCGTAGCACTTTTAAGATATTTCCTATCCTTTTTCCTTTCCTATTAGTTATATATACCTAATAATAAAGAAGAATAGATCCTTAATTCCGACTACGTATCTTTCTGATAACCTACATTGTATTATTTGTGATTGTACCCCATATCCTGCTAAATATAAAACATATTCATAGTAAACACCGTTGACGTTTCATACAATATTATATGAGAGAATCACATAATTAAACAAAACGCGTCAAACGCGATTTATTATTACGATAATTTATTCCGTCGATACTCGGATGAACCGTGACCACGGAGCCTTTAATTCCAGTATTATAAAGCCGTTTATATTATAGATACAACAATCGATAAGACAATATTATTATAGACATCACAATATATATTTGTTACTTTGTTTAATTACAGTGAGCATTTTTTATTGGATAGTTAGACAAAGATAGACATTTATTGCTATAATGTCCCGCAAACATTTATTGGCGCGTGATTAACAAATTATAGAAACGGGGAAAATTGTTTCTTTTCTGCTCGGGTATTTCAACGGACACGCAGAATAGATCTTGTACTAAAACAAAGAACCAGTTGGCCGTGGTTTTTACCTAGCAACATCCACTATTTTCCCGCTTTCACTACATTTTTCCCAGATTCACCAACAGTTAAAATCGCTTTTGATTTTATTCACGACTATACAAATCTGTGCACGTAATATTAAGATAGTATAGATGGTGTTATTGTGAATTTTGTTTCAGAATCTGTGGTAACGTTGGTTTATGGAACTCTCATGGTCGTTCTTGGAGTGGTGACTGTGGCAATTGACCCAGTCACGTTGTTCACCACCTGGGTAATTACGTTTTTCCTATTATTAAATTAACTGATCGCTTTTACCTCGTAAGTCTCTTCATTGTTTGCGCTATTCCCTGTCTTGTCTCACTTTCAACCACTAATTTCCTGCTATTTCCGCTACCTTATCTTCCCGTCCTTTCCAATTAAATTCAAATCAAAATTTGCTTTGAGCGTTCATCCTCGATCTTTTGCATGGCGATGTGTTCCGCCCATTGCATAAACTAAAATATGAAATTTCGTCGAAACTCTATTTTACTTCATACCAATAAGAATTGTTGAATGAATCCTTTATTTACGGTTTCGTACCCAAAGGGGAAAAAATTACTTTAGTGACACTTCGCCATCCGTCTGTCGTTGCCTTATGAAGTGTTTTAATTACATTGATATTTTTACAGATGATCTATCTTCATACATCAACAAATATATTATATATAATAACATACATGTCAGAAAAGAAATATATATAACAACTATTCAAGAAACGAATTCATTTCATTTAAACTTTGTTATAATGTGACCCATATATCGGCTCTGCATAAATATTATTCACACATATATAAATATATTATATAATAAAGGGGCTGCCTTTAAAAACAGAAACCTTCGGGTTTTTTTGATGATGGCAAAGTATAGACTATCGTATCATCATCACACGGTTACTTTGCGCGAAACGCGTCATTGCAAATATTGTTAATTAATAGTATAAATCTTGTTTGCTGTTTTAAGTGTTAGTGTTATTTCTTGAATAAATTTCCTCGTGCGTCACGTTGCTTAGAGGCCTATGATGTCAATAATAAAATTAGTATATATCTACTGATTATGTAGTAAATATTTTCTCAGGTGTTTTATTTGCTAGGCGTTTCATTGTATACGCGTATACAGTAATACGCGTACGTGCACGTTCGATTACCGAATATCGAGCAAGTACAAACGTTAAGTCGGCTTTTGGTTTTCTTCGATGATTTATGTTCGATTCTACATGTAGCCAGGATTCCCAGGCATTGCAAGGTCTTCTTTAAAGCCTTCATACTCGCATGAGACTATGATATTAATGATCTGAATGACCCATGCCAAGGCAATAAAAATGTGTTTGATTAATTTGTAGCCCTCGCGATATAAATAGTAACTTACTATATATATTATTATATTTCTAAAATAACAAATAATTACATATTATTAATTATATAACGATAATTATTATAATGTCAAACTACTGTTATATGAGCTGAATTATGGAATTCTTAGAAAACATTTAGATTACTACGTATTTCTATACGAATCAGCTGTTTAGTCTCAAAAAACATAATTTTTAATAATGCTTATCTATTGTTTTACTACTTTTACTTATTGTAGAGCTGGTAACTCTGAAACAGGCATAATTTACGTAAATGGGTTCCTAATTCTGATATATAACGATATATTTTTTTTAGTTTACAGAAGTAAGGGAAGGCAACTTTATTTTTAACATGTGGTCGAACCCAACCTACAAAATATATTCTGACGTTTACATCTTTAACTACACTAACGTCGACGAGTACCTGCGGGGCGAGGAGAAGCTGAAATTGACAGAACTGGGACCTTATAAGTTTCAGTAAGTTTAAGTATACGGTATATTTATAAAAAATATCTATGTATTTATTAGTCCTTTTAGCACCCAGTATATAAGCTATAAATAGCTTACCTTGAGGCTAATCGTGTGTAAATGTGTGCAGATGTTATTATTGTTGTCTTATTAATATAATTAATAATTACTTTTATTTATGGCGACATTTCGGATGATTCAGCACGGCCGAATTTCAACTTTTAAGAATTGAATTCGGTTAGGAGTTTCGTTCGAAAATTTTGTTTTTTAGTTTTGGTTGTATAGTGAGTGCAAAATTGAGTACAACAAAATTATATATATAGCCATGAAATTCGGCCAGGCATCTGGAATTCAAATCTAAGTCGTTATATTTCCAGGGCCCCAAATTGTGGGCTGTGTGCAACCCAGCGCACCTTAAATCTCGACAGTAAAAATGGTTAGGAGTGAAAAGCGTCTCAGCTAGTATATTAATTTAACCTTCTCTCACTTAACACTTAAATAAACATATCTTTCCAGAGAGATAAGAACGAATGAGAATATTACTATAGACAAGGAACGAGGAGTGATGACAATGAAACCAATTATCAAACTCAAGTTTCTGCCTGAAGAATCCGTAGGACAGTATAATGACAGCGTCGTAGTGCCTAATATTGCCTTAATTGTGAGTATACTTAGTATTATATGTTAGTAATATATGTATATTATGTAATAGAAGTCGCGTCGCTATGACCGACGCACCTAATTAGATGATTTTTTGATATAATTGTGTTGACACTAGGTTTTAGCCTTCACTCGTCAAAAGCTTTTCAATGGCAAAGACAATTCAACCCAAACAATACATAGAAAAAGACGATTATATCAATCCCTGAAGTAATGGCATATAGAAGATATTACGGCTTTTTTTACTGATAATTCTCTACATTTGTCTCTGAAATACAATATAACTAAACTTTAAATAAAAAAATAAAATATTGGTTTAAACGGGTATAGCATATAAAACTTTTGACTTTATTACTTTATTTACATTTCTTGTGTGGAGTGATTTGCATGATCCAGAGCTTCATGTTTTGTATATGTATATTGTATAATATATTATGACTTAAAAGATTTCCCATATATAGCCTTACAAAGCTTATCCGATAGTCACCTAACATCGTTAGGTGAGGTTCAGAGGTGGCAGGTCATGTCACTACGTGCTGTAGCATAATTATAATAAATTTAACGATTTTAAACAAATGTATTACGCATTTACGTTAAGTGTTTTTTTGTCGTATGACGGAAACAATTGAATCTTTGGTTGACTTTTTGTTAAGCTTTTTGCTAAATTGCAACTAATATTGATATTTTTTTATAAATTACGTTTAATGTCACGATTTGCTATAACAAGCGGCGCTAGGACCCTCACCTTTAGATTTCCGTAAATCTTCTTTTAGCTTTATGTATCTTATTTATCTTTTTAACATTAATTTGAACACAGCGTCACGTAAACGTAAAACTTTCACATCATACTTCAATTATGTTCCGCTCTGACATTATCCAGATATTATGAAGGCTGACTCGATAAAAGGATAAATCAATACAATATTATTAATTCTCACTGTTAATAATAATAAACCAACCAAACTTTATAACACTATAATTATCTAAAAACCCTATTAAGATACTAAATAATCGAATAAATCTTATTAATCAATATTTAAACATGTTGAATTGTATTGAAATAATAATTTTTGCGCACTTTTTGCTAGATCATATATTATATATATAGTTATAGATCATATATAGACTAAGAGAACTATTTGAAGACCAAGTCGTATCACAGTCTTATTGGTCTCTTGTGTTATGTACTATATAAGATGATACATATATGGTACCATTCGTTAATATTGCATTCCCATTAAAACCCCACGAAGCATCCGTTACATGATATCACCTCCCGTCACTCGAGAAAATCGTTATACTACGGAATTCCGAGGCGACATATTAAGATTTACTATGAGTGTATATTCCTTAGTATTACTTAAACCTCTTCGTGAATTAGATAAAGATTATTTTGATACCAAAAAAAACATATTACAGAGAGAATCGATACAGTTTCAACATGATAATGTTCAGTTAAAGGTTTTTCAAATATATACTTAAAATACTAGTAAATGCGCTAAACTTACAATTATAATGAGGGCAACAAGGAGGAAAATTATATTTAATTTGTTTATTTATGTTTGTTCTAAGAAATAGTTACTAGTTAGTTACTTGGTTTAGTTATAAACATGCAATATTTGACTTAAACAATAATGAAGTTCATATAATGCTTATATAATTAGGAATTACAAGATAAAAAAACATAAATAAAAATCATATACATTTTTAACGATCACTTACGATTTGCGAGTTATATTAGAGCTTTCCTTATACAGAGCTTTACTGGTCGCAGGACATACGTTTCAGTCTTTCCTTATGTTCGTCAGTTATTACTTTCGAATTTGTTTCTAAGTGAAACCACAAAAAAATTCAAATTAAAAAAAAATCACATTCTTCTTTAAAAAATATCGACTCTAGCAGATATTAACCTCCAATGATGCAGCTTTCATTTTAACAAATTCGGAGTACATTGAACAATTTATGATAATTTCAGATTTGCCCGTCCCCACATGTTTTCTAATAGTGAATAAGACCTCTGAAATGAAGTACACTCCAATAAACGTCATTTATGATAATATACATCAAAATTATACATTAAATTAAATGTATATATTTTTAGGCAATCAGCACACTCCTCGCAGACCAGGGTCTGGGATTTATCCCCAACACGGCCGCTTATTACACCATGACAGCACTGGGATCGAAGCTATTCAAACCCATGCCAGCTGGTGACTTCCTCTGGGGTTACGATGACCCTCTTGTTAAGGTTGCCAGTAAATTGGTGCCCGGTTGGATCGATTTTGGCAAAATTGGAATTATGGACAGGGTAAGTGAATATTATTAGAGCGTTTTCCATTTTAAAAATAATTTTCGATCTTACAGTATCACTAAAGTATCTCTTATAACATATTTATCGTGTCAATAATACAGTTCTACGCTCAAAGAGACGATGAGGTAGAGGTGGAGCTGAAGAATACCAGCAGGAGGTTCTCTATCAACACTTGGAATAAACAGCCTGGTCTTAGAGAACAGGGATTTTCGTCGTTGAACACTAGGTGAGATAAAATCAAGCATTTCTCAGTAATAATTAGCATCTAAATACTAAACCAACTAAATTTACTCATTCATAGCAAAACATAACTGAAAACGCCTGAAACTTTTTATAAGGCAAAATGTTTTTATTCATATTGGCATTTAGATAAAACGAATTTATTCAACTATTTTAGCGTTCCCTGCAACCGACTGAAAGGAACCTACGAAGGTCTGATGCTTCCACCTGGCTACAAAGACGCCATTCTTCCCGTTTTTAGGAAACAGGCTTGCAGGGTCTACCCTTTCGTATACAAGGAGGAAGTTCCTGGAACTATCGGTGTTCCATTATCCAGGTAATACATTAAACATATTGTTTCTTTATTCGATGACTTTAACCTTTAACCAAATTCATGTAAGGCTACTATTTTTTTGGTTGGTATCTTTTTACTATTAATCGTGGTCATTTCTCTGGCTCACGACAATTTTTAAAAAGAAGTCGAAAGGACAAGTAATATTATAAATTGTCGTTAATCGTTAAAGGTGTGATTAAATATTTTATAAACACAACAGACTTGAATTTTTACACAAGAGATTTGACGTAGTGGACATATCTGGTGTAAATCGTCAGCTCCTATTAAAAAAATATTAAATTCATTTTTTTTACGATTTTGTTGTTACATCAAATGAAATGACTAATTCACTAATGAAACGAGACTGTCATCATGATTAATGTATATCTGAATAAAACATGAGGTATGTGATAAATTACATACTACAATCTAATTTTTAAAGTGGAAGAATAAAAAGTTGTGCAATTTAAGACGATAATGACCATTTCAATGCAAGTCAATTAAATAATACTTTTGTAATTGCAAACAACGTGCAAAACATTAAAAAAAAACTAAATTATCGACGGTACAATATATGGCTTATATTGCGATCTGTCTAGATCTTTAGTACTTTATGTCTGGTATTTTAGGATTAGGACTCTAACTATAGGGACTATATGAGAGCTTAAGTACTGGATCGTGCAACTAAGTTTATTGAAAATTTACACCAAAGCTCAAAAAAGCTAAAAGCAAAACTGCCTGCGATAAAATCGAAGTTCACTAAAAATTTAAAACCACTTATTAGTTGATTTCCGATTGAGAGGAAATATTTGTAATTTTTAATATTGTCTTATATTATAACACATTACGTTTAATTATTTACTAGCGACCCGCCCCGGCTTCGCACGGGTGCAATGCTGATACTAAATACACTACATAAAAATAAACGCGTTGTCGTAAAAAGTAAATGACAAAAATAGTTATTGTGGGTTATCCATAAGAGATAGACATATACCATCACGGACTTTTCTGTAGACCTTTTCAATGTGTACAATTCTTAGTACATTATTTTGATAAATGTCGTAGGGTTCAGCCTGCGTTTGCAATGTAAGCGGAATAAATGTAATTATTTACGACATCACATTAGAAACCTCAAAAATACAACAGTACTTCTCTACTATTTAATGGATGTTATTATACATATAAACCTTCCTCTTGAATCACGCCGCATCAAAATCCGTTGCGTAGTTACAAAGATTTAAGCGTACAAAGGGACAGAGAAAGCGACTTTGTTTAATACCATGTAGAGATTCTCACATTTCGGAAGCTTTCCAGCATTATAATATTAGTAATAAATTTATTAACATTTTTAGTTTAGTTTAATGAGACAGGCATTACTTTTAGATTCAAGATGGATGACACCGCGTTTAACAAAACAAACCCTTATGCCTGTAAATGCACATCTAACTGCTTGCCTGACGGTTTTGTGGATATAGGCAGTTGCTATTACGGTTAGTATTTAAATTGTAAAAAAAACCTCTTCACATTTATTCAGTTACCACGATATGATGCATTAGAAATTAATATCCGGCGATCCAGGAATACTCAGTCAAATTCGTTTCGTTTCATTGTTTTTTAGATATAGACCATTTTTCACTTATAGCAAGCACTTATATGTGCTAAAAAAATAAATAAAAATATAAGTCTTATAATACTATGAGTATTGTAAGACTTGCATTGGTCAGGTACATAAGTTCTGTCCACCTCACTAAAAGGAATTTATTCCTTATTTCATTTATGCTCCCGCTCGATGGTATCGCATCGATAGTAGCTATATTATGGTGTAATTTTTTGCAGAACGTTTAATATCGAGGAGGTATCCTAGATATTTTACCAAAAAAGCAAAGAATTTCTCGATAAAAGGACTATCCAACACAAAGTCAGAAAGTTCCTGAGATTAGCCAAACACACTAAAAACAAACTCGTAAATAATATTAGCAGAGTTGAGACAGTATAACATAAATTAAAAAAAATACATTTCTCAAAAGACAAATGCTGTTTTAGGTTTCCCGATTGCACTATCGAAGCCCCATTTTCTGGACACCGATCCTGAACAGCAAAAACTGTTCGAAGGCTTGAAACCGGATCCCATCATTCATTCGTCGCATGTGGATTTGGAAACGGTAAATATTTTGTCAAATTTTAATCTAACGTTAGTACAACGTACGAAAGAACCCTCGTTGAGACTTATCGAACGCTGTTCGTAGAGGCAACATCCTGAGTATGCTCCGGTGTCGGAGCGAAACGTGCGTCGAGTGGTTGTGGGTTTTTTTGCGGAGTATTGCTTGTAGATAGTTTTGTACTATGGACGGCCTCAAAGTAACACCTGATTATATTAATTAACATCGTAACGATTTATTTTTAACAGAAAATTGGTGTACCAATGGCCTTAAGTACGAAGTTGCAAGTTAACATCGCTGTGAGGATGGCAACGGGGAATCCCATCACCAAACCATTAAAAGATATGGTCGTACCACTTATATGGTTGACACTAGTAAGTAATTATTCTTTATAAATGTCGCCCGACGAGGCGGACTTGCGGTTTCCGCATTAGGACCAAAAATCACGTATTTTTGTACGACATATTATAATACTTATTCTATTTTATTTTATAATACTTATTACAAAATCAGTTGCATTGACTACTTTCCTGGCAAAACTTGATATAACGTTTATGTTGGCGAATAATGATGACATGTTTAAATTATTCACAGTACTGCGACGAACCACCACCAGAAGTAGCGACCCTATTACGGATGCGGTTTATATTCGCGCCACCACTAGTTCTAACTTTAGAAATCCTTCTGATTGTCATCGGGAGCGCTCTGGTCATCCACGGCCTTCACCGGATCTGGCGACCGAAGTATCAGCTCATCCAGGCCCAGAAAACAAAACCCAGGACAGAGAAACGAATAAACCCAAGTGTATTGGAAAGGCGAAAAAGTAGTCTTACACTAAATATGGCTGACACGTTCAATGATGATGAAATGGCGAAGGAAGCTGTCTCCTTGTTGGCCATTAAGGAAGAGGATTTGCCCGATTTATTGATGGGGGAATCACTTGATTACGATGATAGGTATTCTGATTAATTTATAATTTGTCAATGCACGTATATTATTACATATTTATTAGAGTTCATTAACGAGTCTTTAATTGTAAAAAAAGGCATTAAATACAAAGATAATTGTTAGAATCTGAGACAGTAGACGAAGTTTTGGCGACAGATGGCAGGCGCAATCGTTTTTATGTTTTCGATTGTTTTTTAAAACGCGTCAGTGGAGGCAGGATTTTTATGTTGGATCGCGTTATTAAATACTATTTAAGAAAGATTTAATCAATCTTTCTAAAACTTTGAATGTAAACAATGTGAAAAAAACGTAAACTTTTAAGGTTTACTTTCTAACTCCCCTGAATAGACTCAAGATTTTGATAAAGAGTTACTGCGTTTCCTACATGGAGACCTAACATTACAGTACTATCAAGTCCACATTTTATATCAAGAATTATTCATTACTGAACGAAGCTGCCAAAAATGTGAAGTAAATCATGGAAATTGGTTTTATAACAAGGCATGTCTTAATATTAACCGGCCTAGGATAATTTAAAATACTTGCCCTGAACTTAAATCTTGCCTTATGACTTTAAACATTCCATTTAGTGTATGAGTAATTCATATTGAGAGGAATTTGGCAATATTGTAGACAAATAGCTCAAGTAGGTTAAAATTGCATACTGTAAGTATTTATATCGGTAAAATAAGTATTATAATGAAATTTATATTTTTAATTAGGCCATCTAAATAGTTTTTATAATCACTATAGCCAATGTACCGCGTATATCAAGCTTATTAAAAGTCAATTGAAACTAATTAGTTTCAAAGTATTTTTCAAGTTTTCACTTTGTATTATTTTTATAAAATGACAGCAAATGTGACTTCTACAAGTTAAATCAGTGTTCTTACATCATAGAAATGTCTCTTATCATTTTGACTGGAGTCAGACGACTGCCGAGTATAGACTGGTATAGCTTTTAAGAGATTTGAACAACTTCAAATCTGCTCTTGTCTGCTAACCCACTTGTCTGCAGTTACACTGTGAATCTATTGTAGCTGTATTTTGAAAAGTATCATTAAAATCCATTCCGTAGTTTGAGCGCGTAATAGTGTCAAACATACCAAATTCCACGATCGCATTAGTGGTATATCGCGGTGGAATGTATTGTATTTAAGAAATATTTATAACCATACTTAATGTGATATTAAATATAAACTTTTCGATAGATTAAGTTTGATATAGAGTTGTAAATATAGACTGACGGTTTGTTAATTATGTGCAATGAAATAGTATTAAACTTAAAAAATTGTTTTATTTCATTAATTAATCATTAATTACAATAGAGACTAGACAATATTTACATAATGGTAATCAAATAATTTAATACTATCATAAACTTAAAATAGATACAATAATCACTGGCACAGGACAAACTACCCGCAAATATCACATTTGAAAGAGCCTGTCTTCGATAAAATATTTGATATTACGCGGCATATATATGGCCATAAATCCATGCCACATAATGCTCTACATTTGTGTAAACGTCAGGCACGCCGCGGTGCGCACAGCCTGAACCGAAGGAGGTGAGGCCCCGAAGCTCCCAGCGGGCCCCACTGCCCCCACTTCGGCACTGCAGGGGCCCTCCGCTGTCACCCTGGAATAAAATCATCTACTTCGTAATATAATCTCATCTCATAAATTTGATTTGCAACTAAACAGAGATAGAGAAACAAAGGAGCTTCAATCAGTTCCGGAAGAAAACGGTTTTTCATTAACCAATTTATTTTCTTTATTCTTAAGCTTCTGAATCAGCCTCTTGTCTTGAAGTTCAACGCTCACGCCGATCTCGTTAAAACGAACCGAAAGATTTTATATGTCGACTGAGTCTTTGAAATTGGAAATATATATTCGTATGAATTATTTTTTTGAAAATCAGAGTTAGCGCAAAAATTTGTTAAACTTATTTCAGCCAGGCGCAAAAAAGTCTGGCGCCTGGCAAACAATACTCAGCGTATATACACTAATATTGTCGTTTATTGACATAACTATTACTCATTTAAAGAAAAACACTTTATTAACGGATATAAGTTTTGTATTTTTGCAAAATTTTAATATATTTTAAAAATTTTCGACGTTTCGCGTACTTTACAGCGTGTTCACGGTAGGTCTACTGTTAATAATGTGTTTTTCGTATATACTCTACCATACTTTTTAAAATTGTAGTGTTATTAATGTATACCTTATAATAAATTAAATTTTTAATGTACACCTAAAATAAACTATTCTGATATTACATTAAATTGAAATTACATTAAATTTCGTAGCGATTGCTTAAGAGGCATGTGAATGTTAATATAAATCAATAGATCGAAATCAATATCAATCTGCTCAAATAAAACGGTTTGACCCGCGGACGGGGTTCGATGATAGATAACACACGTTGATTTGTTTGTCTTAATTGCATTCCGCTAATAGAAAGTAGATCTGAGCTTTCTTTGTTCTAACATTTATTTAAGCTTAATTTAATTAAAGGGAAGAAAACGATATTTTAGTTTCCAATAAGAAAGCATTTGTAAAACGTATATAAATAAATTCTGCGACTTTTTATGAATTCATATTGAATTTTTCACTTACCACACAAGCACCAGTGCTTCCATCAGTGCTTCCAGCGCAGAGGTGACCATCATTGAGCGGCATGCTCAAAGAATACTTATCCCTACAGAGTTGTAGAGGCAGAATCGGAACCTCGGCCTCTAACAGAACATCAGTCAACGTTCCGTTTGTCTGGTCCCTACCCCAACCCGTTGTATAACACTCGTCCTTAAAGTCAAGCCCATTATTATCATCAATAAATGGATCTATTTCTTCGCCAAACATTAGTTTTTTATCACTTCTATTAATACTCTTCTCTGGTATAAAACTTTCGAGGCTATCATTGCCTTCGTCTTGAGCCTTTCCGGTTCTATAATTTGTCGATCTATCACCCATTCTAGATTTGATTAACTGAACGACGCTATCCAAGGTAGCGCTATCGTAAATAATATCTCGATTGCTATCGACTTTCCTCTCTGACTGTTCGTTGGACACACGGACGTTGTACTTCGTGTTTTTGTGTTTTTTCAATGAACCGAAGATGTTTCTTGTTAAATTGTTCAGCTTCTCCAAGTACTTTGCCGCTGAGTCTGGGCTGGGTTTTGGTTTCGGTTTTCGCTTTGTTTCGGGTTTATAATGTGTGCTGCGTTCTGTGTTGTAAGTATTAACCATGGGTTCGTAAGGTGGCAAACAAATTGTCCGGATCCGGCTTCCCGGGCTGACGTCAGCAGCTTTTGTGAGTTTCATTAAAGCTGCAACAAAGAATCAAAAATATCTGAGCCTGGAACGAATGATCGAAGATTTCCTTTCGTTTGTTTAACTCTTGAAAATGTAGCTAGGGCTGAAAATGACATTTGAATAAACATATGAAAAATCCAACCTATATCATGTTGGTAATTGTGAAAGCGATGATGCAGTACTATCCTCTCTACGGGGACATAGGCTCCTCGCTGCTCAGCCCTGTCCCATTCCCCTAAAACTGCTGTCCATAAAGCTGGCACCGGGAGGTTGAACAGCTCACTAGAAAATTTTAAATGAATATTCAAGCTGAAGAGTTTGGCTTATCTCAGGAACTGGTTCAAATTGAAAAAAAATCATATCGACGCATAAATTATAAAAAATAAGTTTAAATTTACTTAAACATTGGCGCAAGCGAAACAAATTTAAACGTTATTAATAGATATGATTAAAAACATTTTCTTACTTATATGCTGAATTTAATTAAGAAGAATTTATAAATGTAGTAAAAGGAAATTTGGGTTACAAAAACAGAAAATTTTCGTCACGTTACATTATTTCATTAAAGACGAGATCATCATTTAATCAAGCCACGATCTTCATGTTGTCAAAAATGTCAAACTTCGATTTCTTGACCACCTGTGTAAGTAGAATTATGTTTTTGAATGGGAGCTGAAGTCTCTCAAATACTATTTTCAGCTGAGAATGTATGACATAATATTTTAATAAGTTACATACTTATGGATACAGTGAGCGGTAGTTAGCAGCCACAGAGGATGGATGAGCACACCACCGCACCAGTGCCCGATGAGGCCATAGTTCGGATGTAAAAGTTGTAAGGACACCTGTAAAGGTTCAAATTACATCTTATCTAAGCTCGTCAATGTCGAATAAAAAATAATCAATGAATATATAATTTTTCAAATGTTATCTTTGTATTGCAACTGTTATATTTATTCTAAAACATGAATTATATCAGTGGACTTGACAATAGACTAAATGTTTCAATTGCCACAAAACAGAAGAGCTCCTAACTATTGAACGCTTGAATACTTTTAGACAAAAAGTACTTTACATCTCCAAGATCTCTGTCATACCTGCCAAGGCCATGCTCCTCTTTTAGACTCTCTTCCTTTGATGATGCGCAGTTGCCCAGCTGACCTCTCTCTGGGTTGTCTAGTATGCCTTCGAAGTGGCACTCCACATTCTGAAACGAGTAATAAAGAGTGACTTAGTGACTTTTTTTACTTCCTTACTTCGTGTGTATTTTTCAAACACTCTATTTATTTATTTGTTTATTTGGAAAACAAACAGACATATCACTATATATAGAGAAGAGGAATAAACTATGAACATAAGAATTCTTATGTAAAGTATATATTTCTGTGGAGTGCTCTATCAATTCCATTACTTCATGATGAAGCTGTAACTGGGCAGAACTTGGAGATGCTCCGGAACAGTTTCAGTTACCATTTGTTATAATTTTTGAATGCCTGTATTGAAGTTGTTATAAGTGAAAAGGTTCAGGTTTAAATCAATTCACATTCTACTCGTTCGCATACTAATGTATCTAAAAGACATCAATCAGTTTTATTTTCATCCTCATTAGATAAGAAACAATTAGGAAACAACATTGTCGCACACGAACGCGTCACGCAACGTCACGCGTGAAGTGATGATAGTTATCAGCTGTTTCCCGTATTGTAAATACTTCCACGTGCTTTCCGGTATTTAAGAATACACGATTCCTTCCGACGGTTGTACAAATTGTCGTGATAATTCATTTAAATTGCTGTTATATTCTGCAGGCCCTCGTATCACAGAATGTGTTATTTTAATGTGTGCATTAATATTTTTACGGCAAAGACACATATGTATGTCAGATAAAACCTATCAAAAGAGGAGTAAACGCCATATTTCAGGCATGGAAGTCATTCTTGTTTAAAGGAATTAAAGCGGTCTGCGTAAAATGTTGTGAAAACGGGAAAATTAATATATAATCTGGAACACGTAAAACACAAACATGTTACGATCGTAAAGAACTGTGGTCTTAAACATAGGCAAGAAAGATACGATAGCAGAAACTTATTGAACTAATAGTTCATATGTAAAAAGATCGTATTTATACGTAAGGGATATTAAATTGTGTATATTTATTTAAAACTCAATGTAATATTTATATTATCAGTCAACTATTAAAGTATCGATTATTACGACAGGCATTGGCGCTCTTTAAGATAGGTACACTGAATTAGCTGACTTGGTTAAGATCAATTTTATAAATTTCTACAGAACTGCATTTAATTATCACCTGTAATTATTCATGGCAAGCTGGCTCTGCAGTCGTCGTCGTAGTGAATCTGTATTTAAATGAAATATATTTACAATTAAATACAGATATCTATTACACGTAATGGACCCTTATTCAATTCCCTTTCCTTCCGTTACACTGTTACGTAAGGCGCTTGCGCAGTCCGCGCTTTGGGTCATCTAATTGTTATTCCGCACGCCCTTTGCAAATACAGATACAATTTTATTACAGGCCCGTCGCTGATTTCACTTTCAATATTTGCATTCTATCTTTGGATATACCTATTAACAATACTATGAGTATACATTGGTTAAAAATGTTGTATCTACGAGTATGTTTAAGAAACTGGCAATCACATATGATTGATAAATTAAATAAATTGAAACAAAAGTGTGTTCTTATTATGATTACTATTGTTCTACACCGATATTGTCTTAAGTGTTCACATTGAAACGACGTCTATGACAGAACTACGAATTTTATTATTTATAAGATTCGAAGTGTCGATTGTTTTACAGCGTCGACTCATGATTCTGAGTGTCCCGATGGATTTAGACTTTATCGACGTATTTACACGTTATTTGCGAAAAAGGGGCATAAGTTCTCTATCACTTAAACAGATAGATAAATAATAATAAATAAATCACGATTACATCATGTCCGCTGATGGAAATAACTTTGTTTTAAACGATGAAGATATTACAAGCGACATTAATTACTACTACATTACAATATTAATTGACAGTTTTTCTCAACGAAATAGATTATTAGAACTTAATGAAACTAAAATATTTAACTAATTTTACAGAAATCGCTTAAATTAAATTTCATTTAAATCAATTAAATTTATCAAAAAGTAATTTATGGCATGGCTTTATGAAAAAATTCACCCTTCCTTTCAAAGCTCAAAATGGAGCTTTGAAAACATCCAAATAAATTTAATACCATTATCATATAACGGATATAAACATATCTGTATACATACTATCATTTCTCGTGTTACAGAGAATAAAAGTGGCACTATTGAAGACATTTGTCTGTAATCTTTTTCATTGCGGTTCATTTTATTCGTTCAATTTAGAAGCCACACTATAACTTTAAGGAAAACAATTTGAAGTTTTTTGTTATTATGTGAATTACGTCGGGTCGCCGTAACCGGCTTTCTTCAGCACAAAAACTATTACGTGAGAGAATTGTCATTGCTCAAAATTGAACATTCAATTAGAAATAAATTCTATAACAGTCAATATCCATTGCGTTTGTTTATGGTATCTCATACTTGTAAATGTAAACTCTTAGTCTTCGCGCGTAATGTAATAGTTTAAAAGATAATTGTTTTAAAAACAATTGAACTGGTAGGTTGGGTCACAGTTCAGTGTCTGTTTTACGACGTTTTCCTTCACCGTAAGAGCGAGATACATTTCACATGAAGAAATAAAATGTATTGGTCAGCCCGGAAAGTAAGGGTTGACAGTCGGAGGCTGAAGCCACTCTATAACGGTACCATTACATAATGATTTTAATCGGTATGAGTCAAACATGACATACTTTACTATTGTCTAACGTAACTGGCTAAGATTATAGGCAAAGGTTACGTGAACACAACCACAAATTGATATGGGCAATATTCTTCGCACGCTGATTGCGTAAGAAATGTAAATTAGATTTTTATTACATTTGCAAATAACGGAACGTGGATAGAGCTTTCAATTGTTTTAATTAATGAAATTTTACGCATTATTTGGCAAGCTTTTAAAGCTAGACAGTTTTATTTAAATTCAAATTGTATTTTACTATATATCAAGTTTATTTAATTCATCGTTGGTTACTATAAAAACTACGTATAGTAACAAGAAGTGTATGATATGTGTACATTTAATAAACGTCGACTCAACAAAGGCAGAAGGCGCAGAGACAATTTTCATCAGTCAACAATCGATATAATATACAAGTCATATATTTGCAATTGACACTATGTACAAATGACTTCCCTACGGTAAGTAGCACTTACCACGTGGTTCGCGGTCACAAACCTCATCAAGATCACATCAGTCTAATGATTTCGCTTTCACTGATCTATTGTATACTTAAATACTATATTATTCCTTCTTGAATTGAATCTCACTGACTCTTCAAAAGTATTCAGCTTTTAGGGGTTGATGATCTGTGGCTCATTCACATAAATTCATAGTAATAATGTCTTATGGTTACACGCCTTGATTGTGTTTGCTTGAAACTAATTGTTTCGGTCCGCCGACATTGAACACTATTACACAAATCGCACTACAATTACTTCCTTTGGAATGATTAACATATCCAAAATCGGCAAATGATAGATGTCAAAACTGTCAAACGAAATGACATATAACAACGTCGCGACGATTAATTTCATTTCACACAATACAAATCGTATATCTATTGCAACACGTAAGAACTATAGTGAACATAAGTAACATATTAACGAAAAACACTTAGTTTAAGCCTTATATTATTTCTGACAACAATACGATCAATATCGTAGTAATAAAAGTTTCACTTTCATATCCGCATCGAGTACCGATCATATCGCATTAATGACAGCAATTAGCCGCTAGCTCCTGTGTTAGATTAAATCTTCATGAATTGTGCCATCTTTTATCTCAATACCTAAAGCTTAGAAATGAATCATAGCTTTTGCTTTGTGAAGTTTCAGCAAAGTTTTCACCGGCAATGTTTGTTTTTTATTTGTTGAAGGCGATATATAGGCTTTTAACAAATTACTATGATAGACGATAATATCTTTCAGTTCCAGCTAATAATTTCTGAGATTTGCGAGTTCAATCAGCTCTTTGATAATAAAGTACCGGAAATTCACACACACTCAAACTCATTCATTAAGTTATCTATTTGATTTAAGAAATCATAAAATGTATATTATACTTGCTTTTAATGACTTATCTGATCTCAATCCATTATAAAGTATTTGCTTTAAGTGTCATACCTGTGTTAATAAAATACAAAACTAAAATTTAAATTTCAAATTTGTCTCTCAAACGCATTTTCTTTTTGAAAACTTCACTTTCCGCGATGACAAATGCCTGTTGACGTCACTCCATTACTTATCCATTAATCCCAATTACCATAGACTCGTAATGAATGCACGTGCCAAGGAAAGTGCATTAAAAACCAATTATGACGAGTGAATGACATGGGAATGGAAATGAATGATGTGATTGGAAAACTTCCCGTTCATCCGATCTGAATGCAATGATCTTCATATGGGGAATGAATACGAATGAAATCTTTCGTTATTTTTATGAATGTAAGGTTCAGTTTTCAACGAAATTTTTGGATTGGCTGATAAATATATTATCCTTTTTTAAAGCCGCGCAGCAAAGGACGATATGCAAGTGTTTCATATCGGAAGCAAAGTTCCACTTTGACTCATAGAAGTAATTTAAAAGAAGTAACTGTGTTAAAGTCTGGCCATTACCACGGTTGCTGTAAAGCATCTGAAACGTCGGCATATTACAGTATTCAAATTATGTAGAGACGTACTGTCAAACGTTAAGCCACGAGTTTGACTATAGGATTGCATTGGGTGCAATTATGTGCCCAATTTAAGTAGCATCAAAACCCACGTGATCTGCTCTTAAGTTGTACGTTGAAGCTAAAACTAAAAGGCCTTCTTTTTTAGTTTAAAATCCGGCTCGAAGGACCCAAATAGGCAATTGCGAGGACCGTATTTTTTACGTAATGATACAACTAATTTTGTGAAATAATTTTTCTTTTTCTCTATTTAATTTATTATATCTGATTAAATTTGTCTTTGCATAACTTCAGTCAAAAACAGTTAATATCCAAAACTATCTTCTATTACGCAAACAACTACCTTATCGATATTCCTAACTTAATTATTAAATAACAGTTCTTCAGTCCACAAAGATATTTATTTATACATAAGAGATATCAAATTTTTTGAGCGATTTTAATTGAACTGACTTCAAACATATCGTTCTTAGGTTTAAACCAAAATCTCCGCTTTAATAGACAAATTTATTGTCAAACATTTGAAAAGCGGAATCACGATGAAAATAAATCTTTTTTGAATCGGTTAAATAATGGTTTCCGACCATCACTTCACAGACAAATTATCGGGCCCAAATTTTGACTCAATCAATGGCCCATCAATTTTGTACATTGCATCACATCTTTCACCATAATGCAACTCAAGTTCGACCAATATGACGCAACAGCCTCTTCGAAATAGGTTTTATATACTTCCATCTCCGTTGTGAGTGTAGCTTGTGAATTTCGGTATTCTTGGAAGCAATTGTTGCTTTTCAATCTATATAAACAGTGAGTAAGAAGTGCTCTTAATAAATAATGATAGCATAGTTTGTTCGTTTTGTAAATAATGACTTGGTGATTAAACAGAATGGCGAGAGTTTATGCTAAAACTGAATTAATATATATAACATAAAAAATAGTTGTTAATGCATAAATATTTTTAATTTTGACTTTGAGAAGCTCTAAAAACGCCTATATATTTCGTTATTAAGTATAAGTATTGTTAAAAAATAGATTTATTTTTCCGAAATACACAAAGAGTCTTCAAATGTGATTGTAATGTAATCGAAAGGCCGGCAACGTACCTGCGTAACCTCGATCACTTTGAGTGTCCATGGGCGGCGATATCACTTAAGATCAGTTGATCCTCCTGTCGGTTTGTTATAAATAAACTCGGCGGAACACACAGACTCAAAATCAAACCCATCAAATGTAATCAAATCAAATGTTGATTGAATCAATAAATTTCTGCATACGTATATGAATATAACAAATTGATATAACAAGTAGCAAATTAGCCGCATGGTCTGCGAGCCGTCAAACCCGTGACCCTTGAGAGTGAAAGCCGAGAAACTGCTATTGGGTTACTTCGTAATAAAATCAATATTTCCGCGATACTGATCGCTCGTTATTTAATAATTTCTAACACCTAGGTTCGCCACTTCCGCGGCCCATTACGAAACTGCTAAGTAAGTTTCTACGGAGGTTTCTATTATTTTTTGATTAATTTCCCAAGGACTTCATTCAAGGATAAGATTACACTTGGTTGAACAAACACGAATAAGAGATGTCCTGTCATAAATACTTTTCGTTTTGCTTCTTGACAGATTTCTGCATTTATACACAACGGTACGACTTTGAATGTAAGTTACGTTATTCTAAATCTAGATTCAGGTTTTACTAGATTAAATTATTTAAATAAGACTAATTGGGCGTGTCAGAAGAAGATTAATGTTATTTGATATATCTTTTATGCCACTTAAAAAGTGTTTACCGCCACCGATTGACACCGCAACGCCGTGAGACTAAACTGCATTAAGATAATTTCAAGCTCGTTTTTTGAAGCCTTCAGAGGAGGTTGTATCGCTTCGGAAGTATTAAAATAGTGGTTCGAGGTGAAACAGTTGTTATTCGACGTTGAAATGATAAGCTGTATAAATCCGGATAATTCATCAGAACTCCATATTAATGCGGTAGAAAATGTAGAGTACCAACGAGCTCAAAATACGCAGGTAGAGTTTCCTTGGTATCCAATCGTATAATGTAAATAGTATCGCCCTGTCAAACAATAGCCGCGATTCGCAAAAAGCACCATGCGATTGATTACTTCCTCGCTAAGTGATGTGAAAGTGCATCTAATTCGATTTTACAATCGTCACAATCTTGGAAACTCGATAAATATCTGAAAATCGATAGAGTGCTGAATAGACCTGCCGATTGAACGCTCTATTCCAATTGGCTCTTTAATAGTCCCATTGTCTTTTGTTCATTATTTTGAAGAAATAATAAGGAAAGAGAAAATTCGGAATTATTGTTAATGTGTGAAATATATTATCATATTTTACATAATTTCTAAGCATACAGATTATTAATAGTTTATTAGGATACGAATAAACAATTAAGATAACTTTTGTTATGTATATCTATTGAAAATTAATTATATTCATTAATTATTACTTGAAGTTGTTTAATTTTTTTTAACTGGTAATTTTAATGTTCCAGAGACCAAATAGCCTTAGTTAAAAAACACGTCTTTTTACAAATTATTTTAATAAACATATAATTTCTTCGATTATTTACGATTTCTTTGTTTACTATAATATATTTTTTGTGTATTATAATATAAATTCTCCTACTGTAACATTTACACATGCTTTGCATATTTAATTGTGTAGCCTTGTATCCATCGAAGTACATGTTTTTTTTTTAATTAAGTAGAATGATATATCCTCTACATGATATTAGTAAACTTAAGGAAGCGATAGAACTCTATGAACAACTAATTATCCACTTTAATTATTTGTGAAACGAATTTAAGAACGCATATATATGTACATCTTTGACTTTGTGTAAATATTTGCCGCGTTTCGAATAAACAGTAATCAAACTAATTTGGTGCAAAGAGGAAGAAACCGGAACGAGAAATTGATCAATACCATTGTGATGTCACGCGCCATTGTGCGAATGATTCTTGTATTATTTTTCTTAAGCGTTTCGTAACTTGAAATATAAGTTAAATTAAATGTGTGCATTACGTAAGTGTATATCTAAGTTACACGTCTTGTCGATATAGCACTGTTCTTCCGGAGTTTGCGCGTCGTGCGGTTGCGAGATTTATATAATGTTCACCGTAATACTAATTTCAACGAACGCGTTCGACAATAAAGAATTGCTATAATAAAAAATGCCCAGATTTTTTAACGCTTTTGTTCCTTTCCGCTGCGAAATTGGTAGATACAGCTTAATATCTTTCTGAGCTTGCAATGTATGATATTTTAACGAGGCAGATTCGAGTAATATACTTCTCCGAACACTAAGTTTTGATAATAGGTAAAACAAAACTAAATCTGCAATTCAATTGTATGTATTTGGGTTAATAGATGTATTCATGATTTAGTTATAACAATTTCATTCATAATTACATATACAAATATATAATATATATTTTATATACGGCAATGTTTCGCGACACGTTTCCGTCGTTTTAAAATTTTGGTCAGTTATTTTATTTGCGTTTCTACAAAGTGAGAGTTGTAATTGAACGAAAACACTTATAGAACTGTAATCTAGGGTCTTGCAAAGCCTACTTAATTTGATATAATTTAAACTCTATATACGAAAAATAATTTATTTTAACCCAGACGTTTTAAAGGCAGATTTTTTTTTTGATTTGTCAAAGTTTTGTGTCTACAAATATAAAATTCACTCCGGAATTGTCATGTCAAATTCTGTGTGTTGCTTGTTAGGCGGTTATATAACATATGTTTTATATACAGAAAAAATCATATGAATACAATACTGATCAAGTATATCTTCCAAAAGAATTTATATTTAGTTATACGTATATGTACTTACAGAATTATAATATTAAAAAAAAATTACATTGAATTAAACTAGGTATTTGGGAGTACCAAACTGTACCGTTAATTTGAAACCCATTTTAAATATTATTTACCTACAACGTCAGATTTATCTGACGATATTGTTTAGCGTAAGTTCACTAATTATCTTAAAACCATCCGCTTGAAATGTGGATTCTACATGGATTACGGGAAATCAAATATAGTCACGAGCAATGGCGCGCAATCATTCAATTGTTAGGAGATAATGTCTGTGCCTTGAGCTATGGGGTGAAACCCTATTATTTTGCTTAAATAATTGCGATAATTTAGGTACAATTTCTTGTTCGTGTTCCTAAGGTCTCGGTCTAGATTGTAACGTACTAAAAAGTGCGGATATTTGATAACATTTTATTTCATATGATTCTTCTAAAGAAGGTTACATTTACTTAATTACTGTTTATTTTACTCGAAATTTTTATACTCACCCCGTGGACTGTATCCATTACATTTATCCAAAATATTAACAAAAATACAAATTAATATCACAGTACAAAAAACACTTCTAAACCATATCACTGCCATCATTAATACAAGTTCGTCATCACAACAAAAAAGGGAATAATTCACAAGAAAATTGACAATCTATTTCGCGCGGTAAAAGTGACATTGACGTTTTAAGTAAATGTCAATAAAAAGTATACAGCCATCCGTGGTTGACGGTATTCGAATTAGAAATGATCGGAAAAAAGGTGTGCGCGCGCATTTGTTATTATTGAGTCAGTGGAGTATTTTTACGTTTTTTCCGTAGTACCCCGCTTATCCCCACTGGGGAAATGATGTGGTCGCGCTTAACGACACGCGGACTGACAACCTGTGGTCCGAGCTAACTAATCTCTAATTTTAAGCAAAGTTGTAGGAATACTAACAAATAAACAAATTTATAAGTTAAGGCTTATTAATTTATGCATATGTATTGATGAATTAAAAATAGAATTTAAAGTGTAGCTACTATGTATAAATTTAAGACTACTTAACTCGGTTACACCATTTTATATTTTTTTAAGATTTATTTTAACTTTGTTGAATAAAATCATTATATTTAGCATAATAGCATATAATATCAAACATATTTTAACATTCCGTCCGTTTTCACGTCGAGCATTTTATACACATCTTAAGTGTAACTTATTATATAAATTATATAAGAAATATTTATAAAACTACACTAGCATTGATCATAAATGTATAAACAGAAAAAGCTAAAACGTTTGTGATATCTGGCGTATAGAGAGTGAAATGAAGTCGGAAGGCGTGTGGCCGTATTCTCTGTTTAGACCGCATTCGTTACTCAACAGCTGGTGCAGTCACATTGTGGCTAATTAATACTAAATAAATTAATATAATAATTACAGAGTTTTGGTTCGTCTTTGGTCTTCGGTTTTGTAAGTAAAGTGGGTTGCTGGTCACTAATTCAGTGAATAAAATCCACTTTTGTTATTTACAATATAATACAAAATATTTACAATCGTGCACAAATTTACAATTCAAATAAAATACTATACTTTTAAAACATAAAAATAATATGCACGAAAAATTAATATATATTACAATTCTTTTCTTGTCTGTCTAATCTAACAGACGCTGGCGATCGTCATTTTTTTTTATTTACATGCCAGTAAAAAAGAGGTTTTATTTACACAATATTAACAAACGGCGATGCGCCGCTACAAATCTATGCGTGCCACTATTATTGTACATGTATTATAGGCCGCCTTTAAAAAGACTAGAAATGTGACATTAATAAACTGACGAAGTATGCGTAATTCAACAATGTACTGCATGTCTTCTGAAGTAAACTTTTGGTATTGTAAATGTTTATGAAGCTGTGAAATATATTATTCAAATTATTTTGAAATACTATGGATAGCAGTGTAAAATAATATTTCATTTAACCTAATTATAATTTACTCTAAACAATAAACGATTTGATTATGCACGCGGAAAAAAGTAGGTATGTGTGTAAGTGTGTATTCTGAATGTTATATTTAAAGTAATATAATGTCCTGTCATACAACACTATATTATAATAATACATTATTTCATTATATTATAATAACATCGCAGTTGTAACGGTGTCATTGCTCGAGAAATACATTTAATTCAATACAAAACATTATATTTAGTTAGAACAATAATTTCGTCATAATTGTTATAACTACATATCAAAATATTTCATTATTTTACTCCCAATTGGGTGAGTGTTGCATATTTTTAAAATAATTACTGATCGAATTAAAATGTTTTTATTCCTTGTAAAACTTATTAATTCTAATAACTTATTATATATGTTAATTTTATTGGTTGCGCATGTTAATACTATTTGTTTAATTAAAATAACTACTACCTATCTTTGTATGACTACCGCATCATTATTACTAGTTGCTGTAATGGAGCTTTACTTCATCCTTTCATTTCTACCATTAAATCGCAGTGATAACGCAGTCAGACTAACGACATTAGACAACTGTGAAAATGTCAAAATAGCAATTTAATTCAACTCCAAGGTTGTAAACTATTATCTATATTTCTACTACACTTCCCAACAAACTATTAAGATGTACCTGCAAATTGGTAATTTGACAATGACTACCTAAGAGTCGAACTTTACCAGTACAACATTGCTACGGTTGTGAATTATCGTAGCCCGACCTCTAAATTGTCGTATTTTTTTTTATTTATTTAAATCAATATTATATAATATTAAAAAAATACTAAAGGTGTTACAACGTATCTATTATACTTGTTCAACAAAATGCTTGATTTAGAAATTTTTTGAATTAAAAAATTATACAATTATATTTGAACGTTTATTAAGTCGGTTCGTAGAGACAACATGCTCCGGTATCGGAGAGAATCGTGCCGTCGAGTGTTTGAAGGTTTAATCGAGGAGTATTGCTAATAAATTGGTCTTATAGAGTATTTCCATAAAGTAATGCCTGATTATATTGACTATTAATTATGAAAATACCATAGTTTTCAATGAATGTCATGAGATTAAAATATAAATATTAATTATAAATCAAATAAAGGTGTAATTCTAGAAGAAATTGATGTATGAGTTTCGCTAATCAACATTCTGCAGTATTTTTTATTATGTGCTGTAAAAAAATATTATAAAATACTTGAATGCTAATAATATTTGCAAATATTACTACTACAGATAGTGCTATCAAACAAAAAGTACTGACTGATAGACTGCCATCTATCATACAAATTGAAATATAGAGTATTAAAATAACCGCCATCTTCTGGTATAGTAACGAAACTTTAAATAAATCGATGCCAGCGATACCACCGCAACTTCACAAGTTATCCGCTAGGTGCGCTAAAAAAGCTATCTATCTTTGTCTAACATAAATGCAATGCTTATGTCAGACAAGAACAAAGTATAGAATCGACGTCTTAGGTTGTTTAACCTCCAATGAATAGAATGTAAACATGTCAAGATGTCAGTCTCTATGAAAAGACCACGGTGGCAACTTGCAAGTTATATTTCGTTAAAAAGTTGTTATAAATAAAAATACTCGTAAAGTTTTGTTAAAAACATAAAAAATGTTTACTTTGTCCTAATTATAGATAAGTTCTTTTGTGTTTAGTGATATTTTGTGTCATTCTGTGCTTATATGTGCCGATGTCGGAGTCTTGTAGCTAACGGTTTATGCTCGTGAACTTTTGTCTGAATTTTAACCAACGTAGATGCAGCCTCCTTTAACATCCGGATGTGATGCCATGCCACTCTTATAATATTGGGTTCTTTTTTTGGAGTTTTTGTAGCGGTAAGTTTATGTAAATTTACCTAAATATATCAAGACAGTCATTTTTAACTGTTATTAATCTTGAGATGGTGTATACATAAAAGATATAGTAATAAGATCTGCATCCTTTTTAAACATCTAATCCATTTATGTAATTACTGTCCCGAATTCGTATTCATACTTTACAGAAATCATTACAAAGTATATTAATTAACTAATAGCGTCCTAGAATTTCAAAAGATAAAAATTTTAACGGTTAACCATCAGCGAAGTTCTTAGTATGTGAAACTAAAACCATTATTCATCATTAAACAACATTCTTTTATGTAAAAGGTAATTTAATAGTGTTTGTGTTACACACCCTAATATTTTACCCACAGGCTGGTAATTCAATGAACTGTCGAAAAATAATGGTTTAAAACAATAGGGTCGCAGGCCTTAGCAGCTTTGCATTAATGCGTCATGAATACGTACTTATAAACTATAGTTAACACGTTGTAGAAATGGGGAAGGGTTTACCTAACACTACTAACCACTCAGTACTTACTACCCTTACGTAAGTTCCACTGCCATGTCTTTTCCGCATGGTGAAGGCAACTAAATCATACTTGTAATATTGAGTAAGCTTGGCATAAATGCGAACTAGCTTACGCCCACGACGTTGCGTACTTTGTTCAAGCCTAGAGGTTTTTTATAATAGAAAATCATTATTAAGGTATTATTGCCATAGTTACCTTATATGTAACATCGTCGTAACCATGGTAACAAAGGCTATTAGCAGGACATGTGATCTGATAAAGTAATACAGTTCTAATTAATAAAGTAGTAATATTGGCTTAGATTTGCATTTAAATTTGCAAATCGAAAAAGTTACGACCTTGTGGTAAAGGCCCGCGCCATTAACGACCGGTTTGTGCGTTTGTCACGACTCGCGTTGCACCAAAATGAATCATAGCTTTCTGTTTGACACAGTAACATTGTATTGATCGTATATTGGATTTTTACGGCTTCAACAATGATATTGTATCAATGTCCGGATTCAATCTCTATTCCACTACTACCACGAATGATGTGTAAATTTGTAAAATCTTGCGATGCTCAATTTTATGATTTTTAGATATTTTTAAGATACTCTAATCGCTCAGCTCCACTTCTCTTGCGTACGTTTTAAAAATCTCGTGAAGTAATTAAGTGTGTGTCTGAAAATTATACTATTTATCTTCTGAAATGCTACTATATCTCATAGTTGTTTATACTGGAACCGCACACTCTTACTTATAATGGACGATATAAGGCGCATAAAATTAATTATCTACATGTATATAACACCAAAGTTTAAGTTGAAAAAGTCAACGCGATCTCTAAGTAGTAATTTAAATTTATTTTAAATTACTTATCTCTATCTTACGAATCTCTTTCAAATTTTTTCTCATAACTGAGATCTTGTTTTATTCAATATTATGAAGCAAGAATGCGACTCACCTTGGTTCCACGTGTTCACTCTCCCACCTCAAATGCTCAGTATTTTATGATAGCATTATAATCGAAAAGTATTTTAAAGGAGATGAAATTATTTGTTGTTTACTTGTTCACAGTATCGCAGTTTTCCTGATAAAGCCAAAAAAAAGTTTAAAAAATTACGTAAATCGTTTTATATTACAAATAGGATTCCAGTTACAGGGCAAGTTAGCTAGTTCGATTCGTATATATTTTATATACAATCTACTATAAAAGTCATATTCAAAATATATTTATTAATTTTGTCTTCTCTTTCATCCTTTGAAATGAATCTTGCACTTCGAAGCTCTTATCGTAAGTGATATGTTTAATTAATAAAATTAACCCAGAATAAGTTTTCAGAATTAATTTTCTTTGCCAGGTTTTTGGTAGAAAAATAGTTTTTATAATTCGGAAAATTATCAGGTTTATTTCCACTTTAGCGAAACCACTAGTTATTTCGTTTAAGTATGCATTCTATTGTGTACACACACGCCTTTAACAATGTCTGGAGTAGGAAATATCATCTAGAAACTGGACACTAGTTATTCAACAAGGCTTAGTTTCACTTTCTTTTAACAATATAGAGTCGTAATGGACGATGATTGTTATGAAAATTTTATATGTGTGGACCAGGACTTCAATTAGGCCTTCCAACCTCTTTTGGTCGAAAAGGGCAAAGTTCAACCTTGACAATTGTCAGTGGGGTTTTAGATTTAACTTAAAACTTACCTGTGATAAGGAGTATCAGTTCTGAAATTGGGTAAGCATATCACGCATTCGTGTACACAGTCTAATTAATGTTAGACTGTTTATATGTACAAATATGGAGGGATTATTAATAAAAGTTATTTCTCTATTTTGAACCTGATAGTTTTTTTTAACAAAATAGGGGCTAACGGGCAGAAGGCTTGATCACAAGTGATACCACCGCCCATGGACACTCACAACGCCAGCGGTCTCAACAGCGTTGCTGTCCTTTCAGATGACGTTTCCTTGAAGGTCCCTAAGTGTATGTCTGCGATACAAATAATTAGACATATGATGCAATAGTTAATTCGTTAAGCTGTGGGGTAATGCTTGCCTTATAATCGCTAGAGGTTATATCAACCCGTAGCAGCTGCAAAGTGGAAACAATGAACAATTGTTGGGACAATAAAAAAATGTTTGATTAACATCAATAAAGAGCTTTTTGTTTATGAGCAGAGTTGTTAACAAGATCGAAACGTTAATGGCAATAAAATATTCTAGTTCTTGCCTTTTGGCCACTCTATGTCTCTTGAATTTTCGAACCATCGATATTATAGAACGCACTCGTCGTCCCTGTGTGAAAAAGAAGTCAAAAACATTCCCTTTGTTATAACAAACAAAGGGAATGTTTCTTGAGTACAGAGTGATATTCCATCGGTTCAGTTCTAATTGTCATTTGTTTGCTTCTTTGTAAAAAAAGGCAAATACCATTATAATATTATTAATTATAAACATAGCGCTAATGACCAACTAAACTCATCCTTGACTCAACTCACAAGAAAAAGTAAGGGTCAAAAATATAATTATTCATACCCGGTTCTGCTTTTAACGTCGTTATAAGCCTTGACCTTCTCGATTTTGAATTAATTATACAGCGGAATTAATTATATGAAATTAAATAACATTAGCCTGACCAAAATCATACATAATTCTCGTTTCGAATAACGGCAAAAAATTAGAACAATCTTCCTAAAAGTCGTTATATAATTTGTTTTTCATAGAAGACAACAGCTATTGTATCAATTGATACCGGTGAAAATCTACCGCCTTGCAGTAAATGACCTCAAGAATTTAAAACTTAAGTGTGAGCGTTCTCACAAACCGAAGGCCAGTTCATGGCCCGTTTCCCAGGATTGTTGCGATTATGACAAGCTCTGCTTATAGCCAATTTAATTATATTAGAGATCAACAAAACAAAGGAATAACGGAATTGTACGAAAGTATTGAACCATATAACTGTAACTAGCTGTTTCGAGTGCATTTCTCAAATTTATATTTGAATTATATAATTCAAATTTAATTTAATTTAAATATCTAACGTGAGTTACCTTCTTCGATAAATGCCAATCGTAAAACTTTTAACGTTGTTCCTGAGACTAGCCGGTTTAAATAATTTCTTCAGCTAAATTATTAAAAGTTGAGTTTGTAAATTTTATTGCTCTCGTATAGACGAAATTTATGCATCATGTAAGGAATTATTTCCTCAAAGTTTAGTTTAGATTTAGATATTATAGAATACTTATATAATGGTAAATAATATAGTATCGTTTATACACACGCTCATCTACAAATCATGACTAACAAGACTGAAAATTCCTTACGAAATAGAGTGTAATACACAGTTTGTTTTTATACGCAAATATATTGATTATATAAATATTTTTTTGCGTCATTAAGTAAGCAGTACAGTTTTGAAGGCTTTACAGACAAACATATAAGGCTGTCGTGTTAATTTATACTTAAAAGAGGACAGCAGATCTTAATAATATAAATATTATTAAACAATTAATAATTGAATATTAATCGACTATAATAGAAAGATAATTGAAAATTGCATGAATCGATAAAATTACAAAAAACGGTTGAGCAAGCAAGCGAATTACAAAACGTGATTATTTTTAAATTGTCATCTGCAATGATTCGGTTTGAGATATTTTATCACGTTGTATATTTATAAAAATAATATTTCCTAATTTTACTGTAATGTCTAGGCCGGCCTATGCGGCTGATTCTTGAAGATCATAGTTAGTATTCATTAATGTATCTATCTATCATCAGTATTAATGTATCTCTCTAAAATGTCGAATGGTGCTGCAGTAAGAAAGTTCACCTCATACAAGCCTCCTTTAAAAAAACACATACATTGTGATTGAAAATATTGATGTTTTTGTTAATTGATAGTAAATGTTAAATTAACTTTGTTTTAAGTGTACTTTATCACTGTGAAGAAATATTTTTGAATTTGAGACACTAACAGGAATTACAAAGTAAAATGTATTGTGTAAGATTCATATTCTTGCGTAATTAGCAATTTACATAGTTCATATGTATCATCAAATTACGAGTTTAATTAAGATACAAAACTTTCTTACTTTAGTAATGACTATGGGCCTAAAATGTTAATAGGTACTTTTTTAATCATTTACAATGCTGATACTAATTAGTTAATTTTACAAAAATTGTTTAAACCCAACGTTTAGAGCTTTCTGTTTTTTTATACATTAGACATAAAGTTTCTTAACTATGTTACTCTTGAAGGGGCGAAATGTGATTGACTATTTGAGTGTACCGCCGCAGTCTTAGCATTTTTAAGATAGAAAATATTATATTAATTTACATATTTAACGGCTATATTGATCTATATTAAGTGCACAACATATCTAAGGTACTAATTGGATAATGATTAAGGATAAATGCTTATAATCGTAAAATATTGCTCGTAAAAATTAAATAATAAAAATAGTGAATTATCCGTAATAGTAACATATACCATCGCGAGCTTTTTGTTTAAGGTATACAATTTTGATCCTTTAGTTCAGTGTTTTTCAACCTTTTTCATGATGCGACCCCCCCTGGTATAAAAAAATATTTCGCGACCCCCTTTGACCTTCGGTTTTTTCACATGTATATAGGTGTATGTTACAGTATTACCATTAACAATATTAATTGTCTTTAGTTTTGTGTTTTTTACTAAAGTACCCATTTTTTTCGACCTCTGGCGACACCCCTACAGAAGCTTACCCCCCGGGGGGTCGCGACCCACATGTTGAAAAACAATGCTCTAGTTGTATCAGGCAGCGTTTGCAATGTAAGGCTAAAAAAAATATTTATTTACGATGTCACTCAGGAACCGCTAAAATTATTAGTGTTCCACTGCTATAGTATGCATGTAATTTACATATAAAGCTTCCTCTCGAGTCAGTCTATTAAAACCGCATCAAAGATGATTCCGATACATTCCGATGCGTAGTTTTAATGTTTTATGCGTATATTTTCTTCTTTGTTGCTAAAGGTTGGCTGTTAAGAATTTAAATCGTCGGGGATCTTGCGTTAAATGGAAGATTTCTTCGGCGGATGAAATTCCGATCCAATCCCTTAGGTTCCGCAACCACGACTTATTCCTCCTGCCAGCCCGTCCCTTGCCCTGTATTTGTCCCATTATTATAAGCGTACATACATATAGCAAAAAAGGCGGTTTTTTTTCCTGCATTTTGATAATCTCATAATTGTGAACTGTGTCCTTCTTATATCGTATTACGAGCTGACCTAGCAAACGTTGTTTTCAATTTTCAGTTAATAAATAAAAAAAGGGGTTGATCATAGAGAAGTAAAAATTTAGGGTTGTATGTATTTTTGTATGCTGTATCATAGAACAATAAAAAATAAGAAATTTTGTCAAAAAAAAAATTAGGGGTTGACCACTCTTGACGGTAGATAACATTTAGGGGGTTGAAAAATAGATGTTGTCCGATTCCCAGACCTACCCAATATGCACACAACATTTCATGAGAATCGGGAAAGCCGTTTCGGAGGAGTTTAACCATAAACACCGCGATACGAGTATTTTATATACTAGATAAGTTGCCACATAAATGAAGCAGGCTGAAGGATAACAAATAAATATGACAAATAATTATATTATGTATTATATACATAAAGATATGAATGCAAACACAGAAATGAAAGAATGGTGCCGGCTTAATAATAAAAAAATGACAAATACATTTGTGTGTTAGTAAAGATATGTTTAAAAAAATCAATTAATTAAAATTTAATAATATGTTTTATACATTATATTTTAAGGTTTTCAGTTTTAGTGGTGATTTTGGATTTCAAATGACAATAATCCTATTTTTTGACACTTTCCGATCCGTTGATTCACGTTGAAAGATATTGGATAACCGTTACAAGTAGGTTCAAATTACAGAGTTACTGTTATGCGGTAGATAACTGCGCTGGGTATTTGACCACATCTTAGTTCTCATAAAATAACACAATTTTGCATTATGAAGCTTATTTCTCCGGTTGACTTGAAAAAGTTTGTTATATAACGTAAACCCCAATAAGGGGTATGAAGGTTCCAGCCTGGTGATCGAGGAACTCAGTTGTAGGGTCCCGTTTTTACAAGAAAAACTTTGAACTCTTATAAGTTCTCTTATATCTCTTTCTTTTAAATGTTCACGTTTGTGATGAAAAAAGACAGACGACAACTTGAACTCTATTACATTTTTAAATTATGTAGAGAAGTACTCAAATCTTAATATATCATATCTTAATATAGACCAATCAATTATACAAATATAAACTTAACTAGAGACTATATATTTGTGCAGATTAAAGGTTACATATTAACTGTAAAATAATAATTAATATAATATATACAACATTAAACACAACACAAAAAAATAAGCAAAAGAGACAAGACATCTCCCTTTATTCAGAGCAATCACGATCATTTTCTTAAATAGCACATTGCGACTATTCTATATAGATCAGGTTTGACTTAAATAAATTTATTGTACGTACTTGAATGTGAAGAAACACCTCCATTGTTAGATCTAGCACGTATCGTACGCGATTCGAACTCACAAAAACATGTCATCAACAATAGTTGACGCAAACCTTTCGATTTTATTCTTCCCAGAGATCTAGTTTATCTGTGGTGTTTGTAACCGATTGTAAAAGTATAGTGTAAGTCTTTTTATGTCTCGCGCTTGCACCAACGAAGTTGAAATAAACTACGATGATGCAGTTACTATTGTACAAGATACTCCTAAATGTACATTGAAAGTAGGAGCAAGAAAGAAACTCCCCGTAAACGAAACTCCGTTTAACCACCGCCAAATGTTTTCGGCGTCAAATATCGTCCTTTGCAATATAAGACCCAATTGTTTCTTGCTTCAGACATTTAATTTCAAACAAAAATTTAGCGTATCTGCATTAATGTTTAATCAATTTTGAAATGATTGCGTCTTGTATCACAAGCGCGGGGTAATTAAAAGTTACGCGATGTGGATTCCAAAGCGAATATAGAAAACAGGTTTCATGTGTTACGTATTGGCGTAGAATTTAATGTTGTCTTTGGTTTAGGCGAGTTCAACATTTCAACAAAATGTATACAAACGCGAATTTACATTTTGAGTGTAAGAAAAGAGTGTGGTCATCACAAAGGCCGGCAACGCACTTGGTGGTCGTTTTATTCTAATTTGGCGCGCTGACATTTGACCTATAAATTAATTAAGTCAAATATACTTTTAAATTAATAAAACCTAAATAACAAATTCTATTAACTTTTTCTCCAGACAGACATTAAACCTTGTTTAGTAACCTAACTAATCTTTTGTCAGAGCGGAACTAGAAATAATGTAATAATGTTATGATAGTGCTATTAAATACGTAAGACTTAATCTACCTTAGAAATGAAATTGTATGAGTACCTAAATAATTTAACTTTAATTTTACATTTGCACTAAAATAAATAATTTTAATGTAAACCTATGTAGAATTTATAATGTGCTTGTTACTGCTTTGTAGACCATGATTGTATCTAGTGTCAAGAAAAACCCTTCAGGTTTAATGACACGTAAATTTAAAAACCTAGCTATATTACAAAATGTTTTGAGTAGAATAAAATAAATAAAACTGATAACGTTTAGATAAAGTTATATTTAAAAACATACTTAGAAGAAGAGGAAAAACTCGGCCTAAATTTCAAGCTATCTTTATTTTTGAATCACCAAACCTAAACAGACAACTTTTTTTGTATTCTTGAAAACTTAAAATTAATAATCTGTGGTAGATGCACAAAGACATCTGCAGCAGTTCTGTATACTGAAAACAAGGTTGTCAATATCGTGTTATAGAGTACCAAGTCCTGCTAAGATGCAAGAAAAAATATTTATAAAATATACGAAATATCGATCTCTATTTAGTTGGTATAGGATTATTCACGTAATTTTAATTGAGCTACATCCTAAATTCACATACAGCTCAATATGCAAATGAAGCTATATTGTTCGTAAGTATGTCGTGAGAGCGATTAGTTCCACCAATTTTTGTCTATGTGTAATTTGCTTGTGAAATTTTCACTTTGTCTCTGGTCAAGTTTTCGTTTTTTATTTAAATCTTCATAGTATATAATTTAATTAATATAAATCAATTGAAGAAGTATACGCAATCAATCATTTTGCATATAATTTGTCATAGTAGGGTCGTGTCATTAGGGTCAATTAATGCTTCGTCCTTGTAGTGTATTGTATGTGAATTACCATGAACCTCTGAATTATGTTTCGTTGTAAATTATTAATTAGTTTAGTGTTCTTAATTAAGTCTCGTAGAGATGAAGGGTCTCTTTGCATATTGTATCCCATTTATCATTGTGTTGATGAGTTGTTCGGATTGATAACAGCATCGGGCATCGAGGCAGAATACGAAATATCATCCGTATCAATGTCCTTCGTTCCACAACTAATCGCTTCAGAACGTACTTTCTGCCGCGCACCACCGTTATGTGTATCAGCTGCAAATAGAGATATTTCCGAACCAATATGACTAAGGGACCTTCAAGAAAAGAGGGTATAGGCATCTTAAAGACTGCTGGTCCAGGCGTACTTGTGACGCCTCTGTCATTGCGAGTGTCCTTGAGCGGCGGTATCACTTAAGATCTGCCTGCTTCTATTCTATAATAAAATACAATGTTTCCAGATTCCTAGGTTTTTCGTGTACAGGCATTTGCTATCTAAATTAAACGCACCATACGTTTCTAATATCCTAACATCCAAAAGAAAAACTTCAAATCAGTCCTTTGTCTTAACTAAACTATTTTATCGTTTTCAAATTATTTATGCTTTGAGAATGATTTATTCCTATAGTGTTGACGATTGACATTTTTTTAGCCATATTAGCTGACATAAGGTACCGCTATGCCGATTGACATTTATGCTGGTACCTAATGATATGTATCCGGTGGCTGAGTTCTCATTATGATCTCAATTGATTTACAATTGGACGTATAATAGTTTTGCACGTGTTCGTGCTTATGTAACTTGAATAGAAATATGTAAATAAAAAGCATTATGCCACTATTATGCAAGCAACTCATATACGATGTGAATGCTCATGTTTAGGATGAGAGTACTGTGGAAATTACTTATTTAATTTACATCAAGATTACAATGTTATAGTCCACATTTGTTTGAGACAATATCATTTATATATAATGTATTGTATATTGAACTCAAGAACAATGATTAAAAACCTTTGATAGATTAAAATTACTTATTAATTTTAGCTGTAAGCGTAAAATTAGACATTTTAGTTGCAATGGTATGCCGTTCGCGTCATTATCGAGGGAACTTATGTTTTTATTAGGTCTATAAGAAAACAGCCACAGCAATATCCACCACTGTGAACTAAGTTAATTACCATTTTTTTTCAGAACAATGGCATCCCAATGGTATACGCTGGTTTTGTGGATAGCGCTTTGTGTCCGGACGGGTAAGAAATTATTTTATTAATTATCAGCACGCATTACCGTATATAAGTCATTATCTGTTGTTATTTTTGCCATTGTAACATTTGGAGGATCTATTTTCGTCTTTCAATGTATAAGTACCAAATGTTTAGAAATAAATAATAGATTTTTATTGTAGTTACGGTTCATTATTTTGGCTATGACGGCTTACACACAAGATTTAGATATGACTATTTAAGATAAACATTTCCATCTAATTACACATATGTGTAGCGGTTTTAAAAAGATGGTAGAATTTTTCTACTTATATATACTACTATATACTATTTTGGTCAATTCATAATAATTGGGTCTTTATAAATGATGTATGAGCTTATTTAAAAAAAAATCCATTCTTTCTTTCAGTAGTATTTCTAAAAAAGATTAACATACAAACATTCGCCTTTATATATTAGCAGGATTTAACTAAATGTTTCTAACAGCAATATAAGAAAATAGCTGTGGTAAGGTCATGGAGAAGTTTATAGATATTTAAGATGAATGGGCAGAGCTATAAACATCAATTAGCACTCTCCGACCACTCTCACTCAAACAACGGATCATTCAAGAATCTTTACAAAGGGATCATTGTAAGAGAAATTGTAAAATCCCCGTTTGGCTTTTAATTCCGTTGCTCTGCTCTTGAATTTCCAAATATAGGCTCTGAACACTACATTATTTGACTCAATGAACGTTGTTCGTAGAGGCAACATCCTGATGCTCCGGTGTCGGGACGAAGCGTGTGTCGAGTGTTTGCCGATTTTTGTGGAGGGTCGCTTATAAATTGGTCTATTAAAATTTTATACTATGGACTTCCGCAAAATAACGCCTGATTATATTAATAAATCACTAAACTGTAGTGAAGTACTTTTGTTGCCCCTATAACAAATACAAAACAATCAAAATAAAATAGAGCTCCCATATAACAAGCTTAATTTTAAACCATTCGTCCTACTAAATCTTTTTATGTGAACCTGTGCGGCAAAAGGCTCAGATTCTTAAAAGTAAACCGCGGGTAGGTGTATCTGGCCTCATTCTCAGCCTGTCTTAACGCCAAAACTGTCTATTAATAAATAATGTAAAGAGCTATTAAGAGAACATTTATGGGTTGCTATAGTGCAAAACAAATTGCGCTCTGTAGGATATGTAACAATGGTTGAATAAATACGTAAAATCATATCAAAAACTATTAAGACTTGTCAAGAAATAGGTAGTGAACGATCGCTCAACTTCCGCGAATTAACACAACTTCAATAGCGAGATTCCGTTTGCAGTCGGAAGTCGTAGTGCTCATGTCACGTAATATCCAGATAACTGCGTGAACTGTAATGAGATATAAAAATTGTAAAGTTATTTCACAAATGCCCAGCGATTCTTTTGCAAGAAACAATTATAAATACAATAAATGTAATACGAAAAGAAAGCGCTTATATAACGCCTCGTGAGGTGTCGTACATTCTTAGAAATGTCGAATTTCGACGAACAAGTGAAGTTTAATAAGTTTGACTGTCATTTCCAGGATGCTCGAAGGGTTTACCAGTATTTGTGCAAGACATGGACAATCTGCCACTATCAGAGACCACGCCAGTCGGTCAAGTAGTGTACACATTGCTCGGCACAGACCCAGATGGGCTACCGGTAGGGGTTTTTACATTTTAGCTGATATAATTGTTTTTCAATATATACAGTTGGTAGTAGAAAAGATAAAATTAATGTTAATCACTGAAAAGTAGCCTAGCTCTTTCAAAGAGAGGTGGGTGACTAAAGAACTCCATATATTCGATGAAGTGGTGCTAAACACCTCATTCAAACACATCTCAGCTTCATCGATCTGAGCAAGTAGGCGACCCAACTGTTGTCTGACGTTGCCCCAATCTCTTCCTCTCAATAATTAACTGACTGACATTCCTGAAAATGCAAGATAAATAATGATTATGGGATTTGATTTAAACGTCCAATTTCAGGTTAAATATGGCCTCGTCGGTACAAATAAGTTTTCAGTGGACACGAAGAGTGGAGAGGTTACACTCGTACAGCCTTTAGACAGAGAGGTAAATGATATGCTTATTTAAAGAAAAACATTTCATTAACGGATTTAAATCCATTAATAAAGTGTTTTTATTTAAATGAGTAATAGTTATGTCAAAAAGACAATATAATAAATCCTAATGTGCTAATAAAATTCGGTCCATTGGTAGAATTTCAATGCTATGAAACTTTTATATAATAATAGATCTATAGATATTCAGTTTATTAAATACTGTCAGTAAATATTTTGAAATCTGATATGATACAATATAACATTGGATTGATAAATTATCTTTTCATTACTAACAATGGGCTATTATGAATGGATCGCACACATTCGTTTATTTAGGATTTTAATGAACATATTTACATTAGTCAGTGTCCACTACTTTGTCTGTCTTTAACCAGAACACAAAATTTTTTTAGTAGTTTTTTATAGTTTCCGAAATCTTAACGATTGCTAATTAATTAATGTTTATGTGACAATAGTCTTTTTTATATTCTTAAAAATATACATTAGCATTATACACTTTGAAAGATTCGATTAATGTTTTGCAGAAAGAAGACACCATAAAGTTCCTAGTAGTTGTAGAGAGTTTGGATCCGAGTGCCGCCATAAATCTGGTGCAGACTCAGCCTGTCACTGTCATCGTTCTAGACGAGAATGACAACCCGCCTATATTCAAAAACGTAAGTTGACAGCTGGCGTTTGATATGCCATCGTCTTCTATACAAACCCTAATGTAAAGAAAAATACTTTTTAAACGGATTAAGTTATGTATTTTTACAAAATTTAAATATATTTTACATTATTTAAAAATTTTCCGACGTTTCGCGTACTTTACAGTGTGCGTGGTCACGGAAGACAGGAACACAGTACCCGAAACGTCGGAAAAGTTTAAAACAATGTAATATATATTTAAATTTTGTAAAAATACATAACTTTATCTATTAATAAAGTGTTTTTCTTTAAATGAGTAATAGGTATGTCAATAAAAGACAATATTATAATCTCTAATGTGCTTATAAAATTCGGTCCATTTGCAGAATTTCAACTGTCATATTTCAGTTTTAATTTAAGCATAAAAAACGGAAATCATAACAGTTAAATACGTAATATAAAATATCTGAAGTCCCTTTCTATTCTGCAAGCAATGTTCATTATAATTGCTCAAATTAAACAAATTTACACTCGAAACGATATGTTTGAACTTCGTGAAATTGATTCTTCACGGTTTTTTTTAGCTTTTTATTGTTTTATTGTCTTGTATTGTTTAGGTTTACATTGTAAAAGATGTAGTGAATTTGGTTGTATAAGATATATACCTACCTATATATAACCTATTTCAGAGTCCCTACGAGGTGGATGTGCCAGAAGACCAGGCTGTGGGAACAACGATACTTCGGAACATTGAAGTAGAGGATCGGGATTCAGTTGGAGATAGTTTAGAAGTTGGATGTACTGTCAATGAACAGGTGATTTAACTTATTCGTTCAATAAATATGAATTATATATATGTGTAATCTATTTAGTTTTTTAATGTCCATTCTACAGTTTTCGCAAGTCACAACTATACAAATATTTTGTAAATATTTATGTTTATATTTTTTTTCCGGATTTTGCGCCTTTCCTGTAAATTAAGAATCCTTGTTTCATATTTTACCTCATCTTTAATTGTTTCCATTGATGTTGAAAATGATAAAATCTATTTCGTTTGTAAGTAACAATTCTTGTTCGCTATAATTCGTACATCTACATTAATATATTTTTGGCGCTTTTTAATATTTAATAATTAAAAACATTTGTTTCTTTACGCTGTACGCTGTAAAGTACGCGAAACGTCGGGAAAACTTTAAAATAATGTAAATATATTTAAATTTTTGCAACTTTGCAAAATAAAAAACCATAACTTAAATCCGTTAATAAAGTGTTTTTTCTTTAAATGATTAACAGTTATGTTAATAAATAAAAATAAAATAAAAAAATAAAAATAGCCTTTATTCTAACACTAACTAATTTATATATTATATTAACTATACTAATTTTTACATTTTTAACTTAAAACTAAACATTAAACATTTATATGAAACTATAAACTAACTTTCTTATTTGTCTTATCCCTTTTTATTATTGTTTATTAGTGTTAGTCGCCGATGTGGCGTAGGCCTCCCCTCGTCTTTTCCATTCATCCCTCACTCTTGCTTTCTGCATCCAGTCAGGTCCCGCAGTTTGTAGGAAGATATCAGCCCATCTCTTTTTAGGACGCCCTTTGTTTCTTTTATTAGTCCTAGGTATCCATTCTGTAACGCGTTTAGCCCATTTTATATTCGTCATCCTACATACGTGACCCGCCCATTTCCATTTCTGTATTCTTATGTGTCTTACCGCATCCTTTAGCTTTGTTATTGCTCGCAGTTTCTCGTTACTTATCCTGTCTGATAACTTTACTCCTATCATACTCCGCTCCATTTTCCGTTGACAGATGGCTATTTTTTCCTCTTGTTCTATTTTGAGTGACCATGTTTGGCATCCATACGTTAGGCATGGCAATATAACTGTATCGAATAGTCTCTTTTTTATTTGCAAGGAAATATCTCGGTTTTTCATGAATTCTCTCATTCCCCAGTACTTTTTCCATGCGAGAGTAATCCTTCTTTGTATTTCTTTGTCTATATTGTTTTTAAAAGAGACTAGATGGCCGAGATAGATATATTCTTCTACATACTCTATGTAATTATTGCTGCAATCTCCAATCGATATAGATTGTTTTGGACCGTTGGTCAGTATCTTTGTTTTAGAGTCATTTATTGATAGGCCCACCTTGCGGCTCTCTGATGCCAGTTGTTTTACCATAATTTCTAGGACTTTTGCATTTTCAGCAAATAAAACTATATCATCTGCAAACCTAAGGTGATTTAGTTTCTCACCGTCTATGTTTATTCCCATACTCTCCCAGTTAAGTTTCCTGAATACACATTCTAGTACTGCAGAAAAAATTTTTGGTGAAAGTGGGTCACCCTGTCTTACGCCTGTTTGGATTTGGAATTCCTCACCTTCTTGCTGTAGCCTTATTTTTGCGAAGCTTTTCGTGTAAACGTCTCTTATTATTTTCACGTATTGACCGTGCACACCTTGCTGGAGTAACGAGTTCCATATGCTATCATATTTTAAAGAGTCAAATGCCTTTTTATAGTCGATAAAGCAAATATATAGGGTTATTCTATACTCTTGAACTTTCTCTATCAGTTGTGTTACAGTCTGGATATGGTCGATGGTTGAGTAATTCCTACGAAAACCCGCTTGCTCTCTAGGTTGGTTTTCGTCTAAAGTTTTTGTGATGCGATTGAGAATTATTTTTGAAAAAACCTTATATATATTTGGCATGAGACTAATTGGTCTATAGTTGGCCAAATCACTTTTATCACCTTTCTTATGTAGGAGTATAATTGTTGACTTTCCCCACTGATTAGGTACAGTTCCTGAGAACAGTATATTGTTGAATAGCACCTGCAGGGGTGTAAGCAACGGGAGACAGAGAGATTTCAAAAGTTCATTTGGAATGTTGTCATCTCCTGGGGCTTTACCTTTCTTTTGGGTTTCAATAGCATATTTGATTTCTGATTTAAGGACTGATGGCTCTATTTCCCCTATGGCTTCCTGTATTGTGTGTAATGTATTACGGAGCATTTCGGAGGTATTTTCTCTATAGAGTTGCCTGTAAAAGTCTGTTGCTTCAAATATGATATTTGGACGCCTTACCTGCATGATGCCTTCTCTGTTTTTAACTTTTCCGGTCCATTCCACCTTGTCATTTAGCTCTTTAAAAGCTTTTTTAAGAGAACCACTCTCATTGAAAATGCGTAAGAATGTTTTTTCCCTGTATAATTTCTTTTGTTGCCTAATACCCCTGTTTATTTTCTTACTTATTTCGGTGATTTCTAACCTTATATGACGAGTTCTTTTAAGTTTGTATAGCTGCATTCTACGTTCTAATAGTTCGTGTATTTCCTGGCTTATGCAGTTGCACTTTGGTTGCTTCGTTTTAGGTAGTTCTTTTTGTATATGTAATAATTCACGCTCTAGGTTATTGTATTGCATTTGAACATTACTTGTACAAGTAATAACTTTCATGAACTTCCTTTCCCATTTCGAAACGCAGTCCTCCTCTGATACGATGGGTAAGTCTTTCGTAAATCTATTTTTTTGGTAGATTCGTCTTTTGAGTTTATCGTGTATTATAATTTTACATCTTATCATTCTATGATCACTGTTGAAATTCAGATTCTTTATTATGTCAAACGCACAAACACCCGACATTCTCTTTACAAGTATATAGTCTATCTCGTTTCGATATAGGCCGTTTGGCGACCGCCATGTCCACTTCTTGTTAGGCTTAGATGGGAACATGCTATTGACAAAACAGAAGTTGTTTTCTATGGCGAACTCTACGAGTTTCTGACCGTGCACACTCCTTTTTCCATATGAGTATTTGCCTATATTTTTATATTCGTATTTCTGTGCTTGTCCTATACGTGCATTGAAGTCACCGAGAATGATAAGGTTTTTTGATTTCACAAGATCAATTGCCGATTGGACATTTTTGTAGAATTCATCTATTTGTTCTTGTGAGTACGCCTCTGTGGGAGCATATATTTGTATTATTGACCATATACAGTTGTCCGAACTTTTTATTTCTAGCATAGCTATTCTGTCTGAAAACGTTTTGAAACTTAAGATGTTGTTTTTCAAATATTTTTTTACTAAAAAACCAACTCCGTTTCTTCCTGTCGGTGCGTCTGTATGGCATAGTATAAAGTCTGGTAGCTCCTGTATTGATTCTTTTCTACGTCTTGTCTCGCACAAACCAATGATGTCCCAATTAATTGTTTTTATTGAATATTTCAATTCCTGTAATCTACTGTCTGATAATAAGGTTCTTACATTGAGCGATGCTATGAATAGTGTATGAGAGCGTTTTGCCTTTATTTTTATTTTTAATTTTAGATCGAGGGGGTGTGGGTCTGATTCCTTCACGGGGACCAGCCGGCTTGAAGGAAGTGTCAAGAGAGGGGAGGCTGTACCTAGTTTTTTCCAGTGACTGGACTATTTTTATTGCTTGATTGTGATACTGGGGTTTCCTGTGATTGGGGTGGGCCCATATAATCTGTTATCGACCTGTTTTTCTTGGCACTTTGTTTCGTTGTGTAGGCTAATACTTTGCCTATTTCTTCCGGAGAGTTTGAAAGCAATCGCTTATTACGGTTTTTTTTCTGAGTTTGGTGGGGTCTGTGAGGGTGTTTTGTAAGATTTTATGGGTACAATTTTATCATAACGCAGGACTACTTTATGACCCAACGATCTTTCTTTTTCAAGCTGTGGCTGTAATTCTCTTCGTTTTTGTAAAACACTTGGTGAAAAATCTTCATTAATGAAAATATTTGTATTTTTAAGGTGTTTCTTATTTTTCAATATTTTTATTTTTCGACCCATTGTGGTCAACGAAACTAGTATAGGTCGGGGTTTTCCTTTTCCTTTACCTATCCTCGAAACGTTTTCAATTTCCCATTCTTGGCAAGAAACACAAATTTTTTTGTTTATAGTTTCGAGTATCATATAAAGCAATTCTTCGTAATTTTTCTCCTTTTCCTCTAGCCCGAAAAAGACTAAATTTCGCTTTCTTAGTTTCGTATCTAAAAACTGGAGGGTTTTTTGTTGTTCTTCAATCTTTAATTCTAAGTTTTTGGTCTTTTCTTCTAAAAAAATAAACTTTTCGTCTATCTTTTTATTAATAGAATCTTTAATGTTTCGTTCCATTTCCTTCATGTTTTCTTTTTGCTGTGCTAAGTCTGCTTGAATATTTTTTAATATGTTAATTACTTCGTCCATCGTTCTTACGCCCTCTGTTGTCACACACTGGAAACTTATAATGAATATCGATCAGTATTTGAGATTATCTGTGACAAACAGATTTTGTCTTTTTAGTAATGTTTCCGCTTGTCGATAGATGGCGCTATAATGTATTTGTTGTCTCTCATTTGATGACAGCTGTCAGTTCACTCTTATTTGTTAGCGTTATTGTTCGCTATTCATCAACAGGTGGCGCAGTTTCAAATCTTATTGATATAACGGTTTCTTTGTTCTTAGATGTTTAAATTGTTTTCGCGTAGGAGTTATTGAATCCTATATTATTATGCCCGTTACGATAACTGACCTTCTTTTAAGCCCACCTCCGTAGTTTATGTGAAATTTGTACCGGGAAACTTGCGATTTTCACCTTAATTCTTATTCCACTTTTCACTAGGTTTTATTCTTCTATAAGTACAGTTCTGAAGCCGCTAACACTTTTACACGCGGGTAACACTACGTATTTTGTAAATATGTAGTTGTCTCGCCTTTTCTTCGATTTTAACTATTTTTACGAATTATTATAACGCGGAGCCGATGTAATCACGAGCACAGTAGCGCCCCCTCTCATGTTAATAAAAGACAATATTAAATACACGTTTTTACAACATTCACAATGGATTGAAGAATTCCAAAGGTTTATTTTTCATCCCTTTCAGTGGCCAGAAGCGTGTGAGTACTTCGAAATGGTCAGCTTACAGTCGTCAGCGAACCAGTACGTCGGCGCGTTGGTTCTCCGGAAGCAGTTGGATTATAACGAGAAACAGTTTTACCAGTTCCAACTTCAAGCCACGGTATGATTTGAATTTATTTTCCTTCCTTAACAAATAACAAATAATTTTTTTTTACCCTTCTCTTTGAAGGTGAGGAATTTTTTATTCGTTTAGTCTCAAGTTATTTATATCTGTGTATTATGGGTGCCATCGGATCTTAACATACTAACATATCACATTTAGCACCAGCTAACAGTTATGCTCATATTACAATTTTGACTGTACCGGTGATCGAATCTGGGACCCTTTGTTCGGCAGTCCAGCGCACTATTACGCCAACAGAATGTACTGAATCTACAATAGGGACATATAATAATAACCGCTTGATCGACGTTTCCAGGACGGAGCCCTGAAGTCGTCAGCGCCCGTGGAGGTGAAGGTGGTGGACGTGCAGAACAGCCCCCCCGTGTTCAGCGGCTCGCTGAGCGGCAGCCTGCCCGAAGACGCGCCCGTGGGCAGCGTGGCGCTGCGCCTCAAGGCCAGGGACGCCGACAGGGCCCAGCCCAGGCAGGTCGCTCTGGACCTCATCACCAGTGAGTACACACTCCCGTTGTTATCCTTACGAACCCCGAAAAAACTGTCAATACATTACTGTTCAAACTAGAACTGTCCAAAATGTTCTCAGTAATTATGCAGCAATGGATGATGTTAACGGCGATTTTGGTGTCTTAGTTTCTACCTATACGTTTGATAGTATTGATACATATGACTATTTCGCGTTTAATTATATATTTCAGATCCGTTAGATTTCTTCTGGCTCGACAGCAAGACGGGGGAGCTGAAGACTGCGAAACCCTTGGACAGGGAAGCCTTGGCTGATCCATCATCACCCTTAAATCTCACCGTTAGGGTAAGTTATCTCTTATTCCATTTTCAGTATAAATGTCTAAATTCACGAAACCTTATTGAACTACAATTAATTTTTTTTTTTCTAATTTGTATCTCAAGCCATAATTTTGAGTCCGTCAAATATATACATAGTGAATAGTCTAAACTATATTTCAAGTATATTAGTCAAAAATATTTGTGTATTTCGAATATAAATATAAAATATATAGAAATATGTATAAACTTTCAGGCAAGCGAAATAGTAAATGGTATTCCTGTGGTATCGAACCTGACGTCCAGTCTGGCGACGGTGACAGTGACCATCAAGGACGTGAACGACGAGCCTCCGCGCTTTAACAGGAGAGAGTACCGAGTGGAGATCCCGGAGAGTTTCCCTGTTGGCTCTCCCCTCCCCCACCTGGACATGGAGGTCTCCGACACCGACGTGGTGAGCTCTTTGATTTGGGATTGCGTTGCCGGTCCTTGAGTGCGCTCGCCTTTTCAAATATTTCAATATTGATTAAGTACATGTCAAACAAAATATTAAGTACCTCATATATTTTAGAATCAATGTTAAGGAATTCCTGCCAATGATATAGAAATATAATAATAAGCCGGTTACCGATTTCGGTACAAATATAAAAAGTACAAAAATTTATATTTGTTCGGATAATGAACTCCGAACAGCAGACTCAGCGGCCCCCTGAGAATTAATATTAAGAGTTTGCTTTATACCCTAATAACAGTCTTTAACGCAGCTTCAGTTAACATTATAACAGTATGTCAATTTAAAAGTTTGTTAACAGTTAACATTCAACATCTCCAACACTCATAATTCGCTTACATCTTAAAGGTCGGTGGCATCGGCATTCTGTAACGTGCTTGATTTCATTATCTGCGCCATCTGTCAGCATAACGTATCGATCTGTTAAATTGTGAACATTGCTGACAGATGGCGTCGGTAAATTGGTCAGATGGTCGGTAAAACAGCTACTACTATAGTCCCAAGCAAATTCCGAGAGCTGTCAATAAACAAATTCAAAAATATTATTAAAAGAAAATTGATTGCTAAAGCCTATTACAGGACCGCGGATTATCTGAATGACAGAAGTGCTTGGGACTAAATTGCTCCTGTTCTAAAAATTATAAGTTGTAAGCATGATCAAAAAAAAGACAAACCCGACTGAGTTTCTTGCTTGTTCTTCTCAGACTCGGGCGCGTTAGGGAACAAGCCTATAAATTTAGTTTTAAGTGACGTGCAAATGTGATCATGTAACGATCCTACTTGAATAAATGAATTTGACTTCGACTTTTACTGCCAAAAGGGGCTGTATAAGTGGAGCTCTTGTGAGGTTCGGTATAGTGTTGTTATAACTTTTGTGATTTGGAATATAAGATTTTGATATTGTGATTTTTTTTTGTTTTCATTTCCATACCAATTCTTTCCAGGGTCTCAACTCAGTATTCAGTTTGCGTCTGGCGGACGACCTGGGAGCGTTCGTCGTAGAGCCGAGCAAAGCCACGGGAAGTGCCACTGTCACTCTGAGACTCAACTCGACCCTGGACTATGAAGACCCCAATCAGAGGAAGTTCATTCTAGAGGTAGTCAATCAAAAATTAAAGTTCAATTTTGTTTGACTTTACAAAGCGAAAATGAATGATATAATTTGAATTTTTTTCGGATCTTAATTTTCTATTTAATGTAGGTGATAGCAGAAGAACTGCACACATCTCCGCGTCTCTCTTCGAAGGCCAGTGTGACCATATCTCTCACTGATGTCAACGACAACGCGCCCCAATTTGCGGAGCAGCCCTACTCAGGGTCTGTGGCCGAAGGTGCCCCTCCGGGGACCAGAGTGGTTGCTATAAAGGCTTCCGATAGAGACACTGGCAGGTAAAATCTTCGTAGAACGGAGGTGACTTGACTCACTTGGTATTAAAGCAGTTTTTTTAACCGTCTTTAAATACCTTAAAGGTTTTTCAATTTTGTTTTCTTTTAAAAAAATACCATCAAAGTGTAAAACGCGATTTGACAAAAGTCATTACTACTTTTCTTTATTGATTTAGTTATGTTAATGGAACGGTAGTTTGTAAACCGCGACGTGAAACTACCCTCACAATGTTAAAAACCAAACGTGCATTTTGTCCGTAGAGAGAAAATCGGTGCTGTGAATTTGAATAATTTGTTGTATCTTGAAACCCGCAGATACGGCACGGAAGGCATAGTCTACCAGCTGTCTGGCAACGGCGCAGAGCTGTTCCGAGTGGACAACCGCAGTGGGGTCATCGCTGTCGCCCCTTGCCCCACGCCTGGGACCCCGCCCTGCATCGACTTCGAGACGCGGAAAGACTACTTCCTGCAGTACAAGGTATCCAAATATTTATTTGATGAAATTTTCCACTTTGTGAAATTCCTTCGTTTCAATTTGATATAAAGGACTATTATAACTGAATTGTTCATCTTCAGGCTATCGATGACGACGGCTTGGGCCAAATGACGGTGGTATCCCTTCACATCTCAGTGACGGACTCCAACGACAACCCTCCAGCCTTCCTGACCCCGGTCTATCGAGCTTCCATTGATGAGGATGCTTTGAAGTTTGAACCTGAGTTGCAGGTAAGGATCATTGATTAACAGGAAATATCACACAACGCTTTTTAGTTATTCAACACATCTCATCTATTAAGCTCAGCCTACGATACGTCCTTCATACAGCTACCTATACTATTTATAAGTTTCTTTTAATTTTGTTAAATTTAATTTTTGTTTGTTTATTGTAACAACTTAACTAATAAGTTCTCATGTTGTTACATATGAATATACTAAGTCTTATAACTTGATCCTTTAAAATATGTAAAATTATACTAATAAATAAATCAGGTCCAAGCTCGTGATCCTGATACGACGTCCGACATTCGGTACTCCATCATCGAACCGGAAGCCCATCCGTTCTGGATCGACCCAATTTCCGGAAGGATTCTGGTCCGACCGGAAACAGGTGGAGTGCATTCCACAGGCGACAAGATTATACTGACTGTCCTCGTATGTATTATTTGTTTTTCATGAAATAATCCAATTTATATTTAGTTTTTAATCTATAATTTTAAATACTCTGTGTTCTTAAATCAATTATAGTCCAATTGAATTATACTAAAATCTTTATTAAGTCGCTGCTTTATAATGGTATGTTTAAGTTTTACAGGCTTGTCAATTTTAAAGATAGGCTTCATAAAATAATGCTTAACTTATTATGACATCATATGAATTAGATTAAGTAGAATTGAGTAAGAGTTACATAAGGGCCTGCCCCTGTAATGGCATAAAAATAAATAAATATTTATTACACCATTATTTCATAACACAAATTATTAAACAATGAGGAGTGTGAGAAACCTACTCAATGTTAGTGCAAGAACTTCGCGTTTGTCTCTGTCCATTACTGCATAACGACTGAGAACAGTTTGAACAGTTCTTATATCACCGGCAATGTATCGAAAGTTTGACGTGATTGTTGTATGCGCGAGAAGTACCGAAAGGTGAATGCTAAGAGCTACTAAATACAGTATCTGTAATATTTTCAGGCGACAGATGGCATCCATAATGCAACATGCAGAGTTGAGATCACAGTCCGTGACGTCAACAACCATGCCCCCGTGTTTGACACTGACAGATACGAGGCTGACGTCACCGAAGACGCCGCTATTGGTATGCTCTACCATTTGTTTCTTTTTATCTAGAATATTCTGAGTTTATCCAGACAAGCACGAACAGGTCTACCAGCTCAGCCTTATAAGTCGTTGTCTATTCACATTTTTTTGGTTCTATGTGGTTGGGCCACATTCTGTTATAATTTTTTTGTATAGTGTCACTTGAAATAAGTTTCAACCATATATTATACTGATCCGATTTGCATAAATAAGAATTTTCTTAAATATCCTTAAAGGAAAAATACTTTGTATACAAGTTTTGTGCCGCTCTTCTTCGGATAATGTCCAAATTTAGCTTTTCAGCAAATGGAGGTTCACCCGATCGTGATACCACCGCCCCTGGACGCTCACAAGTGCGTTGCCGGCCTTTAAGATGGCGATAAACTAAAGATACGCCCCAGCCGTGTTAGAGTCTGCATTGTTCGAATTAAATATTAGTAGTGGTTAACAAAGTTCCTTTTCTCTTAACAGGTAGCGAGGTGGCAGTAGTCCACGCTACTGACCTGGACAGCGGGCCAAACGCAGAAATCAGATATAAGATACAAAAAGGGGCGTTGGACGCGTTTTCCCTTGACAATGTGACTGGAGTGCTGGCCGTGGCTGACAAGCTTGACTATGACAAGCGGAATACGTATAGGATACAGATTGTCGCCGTTGATATGGGTAAGGCCAGTAGATAATGTCTTATTGTTGATTTCGTAACCATGGCAACCGGTAATACAATTTATTCTTTGTAATGAAGTACTGAGGAGGTGAAACTCTCAATAGATATTTGTTTATATGCGCACAATAAATTCTTCGTCGATAGTAGTTTGAAAAGGCCAACAGAATTTTATGAATGTGGAAACTTGGGTATAATGTGTCGGTGACGTCACCTATATTTTTTTTAACCGTCATTAAACCAAGGAAAATATAGCGGGGTTGTCTACTTATTCTTTTTTGTAAGGAAAACATAACAATAGAATAATGAAATCTCATTTATATTTGACGACGGCTAACAAAGGTCGTGGGTTCAATTGCTCGTATGATGAAGTTGTGGCATGAGCATTGTTGGCTGTGGTTTGGGTGCTATAATAAATATTTAAAAAAACATGTATTTAAAAATGATCATAAATGATGATGGTTGTGGGTTTTTTCGCGGTATATTGGTCTACTGGTATTTGTACTATGGACTTCCGCAAGGTAACGCCTGATTCTATTAATTATAATAAAAGCCATTTAAATCCTCCTTATAACGTTATATATGGCAAACTAATGATGACGTCAGCTGTTGTTACGCAATTTATGGTTTTAGGAGTTCCCAGCTTAACCGGTACATCAGAACTAATTGTACATGTCATTAATGTGAATGACAAAAAGCCATACTTCACCCCACCCATACAAAGAGCTGAAATATCGGCCGATGCGGATAAAGATACCCTGGTGCATACCCTGATAGCGGTCGACCCGGATATCACGGATAACACCCAATTGCTGTTTGAATTGGGCGAAAAGCCGGTCCGTGCTGTCGATAAGAATGGAAAAGAGGTATTTTTTATTAGCTTTATTTAATTTTGAAAGACAAAAATGATACAAAAAGCAGTTAAATGTATGTTCAATTAATCTATTGTCTTCGATGTGAAACTATCTATGTATTATGAATTTACATATATTTCATATGATATAACTAATATCGGAATAGAAATCAAATCTTCCAATAAGAGATATTGAACGCTGAAATTCCTTTAAGAAAATCTTAACCGTTTGTTAATCATTATATTAAAAAATCCCACAAATATCCCCATTTTTATAAATAAATTGACTATCCAACACAAAAAAAGAATTTTCAAAAACTTAAAAAAAATACTTATTTTTATAGTATTGATATGGATTTGTTGTATAACATTGAAACCATATTTAGGTCACTGATGATGTCATCTTGTCATCGTGGTTCAAAATCCTCCCCAATGGTACAGTGGTTGTCGATCAGCATTTAGACAGAGAAATTGCGGCTGTGGTCACACTTCCCGTCGCTGTGACAGATGCTTCAGCGCCCAATCTTCAGAAAACTGAAGGTATATTAGCCCCGGTTTGATAAATTTGGAGATTTTCCTATTATTATTATTTTTAATATTGCTTTTTATTAACATAACTGTTATTCCTTTTAAGAAAAACACTTTATGAACGGATTTAAGTTATGTATTTTTTGTAAAATTTAAATATATTTTACATTATTTTAGCAAAAATCACACCTAAATCCATTCATAAAGTGTTTTTCTTTAAATTATTATTTTTGTAATATTTTCCTTTTGTATACAAAATAACGTCTTTAAATCATTAGTAGTATAATGTCATATTTATTAATACATTCGCCATTGAATATACGAAACTTTTAATTGAAGTTATTGTACTTTTTACATTAGTAACGCAAAATAGATTTCCAATTTTATTCTATATAATGATTTTGCAACTCCTTTGCTTTCTGTGTCTAAAATAGTATGAAATTTCAGGCGAGCTGATAATAAACATAGTGGATTTGAACCGCCACGCGCCCGTGTTCACGCAGCCCGCGTACACCGAGCGCATCCTCGAGGAGCAGCCCGTGGGCAGCGTGCTCGGCGCGTACGCGGCCTCGGACCGGGAGACGCCCATCGCCGCCGTCCTCATTTACCCGCCGAGCCCCTACTTCGCCATCGATAATGTTACGGGTGGGATTTCATTTTTTTTTTACATTTAGAGTCACAATATACTATTTTTTTCTGTTTATTATGTATGGCGCAACTTAAAACTCTAAATCGTATTGTTTCGTTATAAAATTTATTATGTTGTTTTAGATATTAAAACTGCAATTGTTACTATGATTTGGTGTTTTAATGGATTGTATCAATTTTTAGAACGCATCTATGTATGGTTGACTTTATTGTATGTGTGTAAATATGTGTTTGCCGTGTTTTTCATTCACATACGTGAACATTTGCATGAATAAAATTACTTTTATTTGTATTTAAAAAGGCTTCTATAAAGTGTCACTTCAAAATCCAATTGTAGGTGTAGTAAAAACAATCCAAAGAATAGACTACGAGAAGATCCACTCTATAAACTTCACCTTGGTCGCGTTCGACTCCGGGGTTCCGCAGCTGTCGACCGCCGCGGGTGTGTTCGTAGAAGTGGTGAATGTAAATGACGAGGAACCGACCTTCGACCACGAGGTGTACGAGGCTAGCGTCAATGAGCACAGCGTCGTTGGCACGAGCGTCGTCACCGTGCACGCTACGGATGCTGACGAGGGTGAGTGTACGCTGTGGTATAACTTTATGGTAAAAAATATCGCGTGTTGTAGATTTAGTTATTAATTAGGGGGGAAAATGGGTGGCCTAAATAGCAACGGCAGCCCATAAACACCCTTTAATGGTTGCGTTGTCGGCCCATAAAAGTTACGATAGTCATATATAACAATGAAAATAAAAGACAATTTTTTTTTTAAACTTAGCTAAAATTGAATTGATTATAACAAGGAATTTGTTTTGTATAAGGTATAAGGTGAATTCGGCGAAGTGAGATACAGCCTGGCCGGGCCATCGCCGTACTTCGACATAGATCCGAACACGGGAACCATTATTGTTGCGGATAACATCGATCGCGAGTCCGTGAGTGACGTCACGCTGCGGGCCGTGGCCACCGACGCTGCGCCTGCGCACCTCGCTAAGAGCTCTAGTGTCCCCGTGAGTGATTCATAATGTTACGGACATTTTTGGCTAAAAATGTATAGATCAGCTTTCAAGGTGCCGTCATAGAATGGTTATAAATATTTTGTTATCTTTGGTATTTTGGTCTAAATACATTAAGACGCCTCATTTCGCTTAGCAGCTATTTGACAGCAATTAATCTATTTTTTTTAATTGGTCCATAAATAGTACTGACACATGATACAAGTAAACAAGTAAGTAATGTCGTTAAAACATGCGGTCACAAGCCAAGTTGGTAACAAAATAATACAAAAAATATATCTAAATAATATTTGCATTATTCTTTCTCTCTTTCTTTCAATTGCGGTTACGCTAATGCGAAAGGGACGGATATATATTATAAAGCAACGTACACTTTCCAGGTCCACATAAGAATAAACGACATAAATGACAACCCGCCAGTGTTCTCCCAGAAGGTGTTCAAGGGCACCATCGCCGAGAACCTCCAGCTCAACCCTCCCGCCGCTATTCTGCAGGTGCTGGCCGAAGACAAGGATGTGGGGGTCAATGGGAAACTTCTGTACAGGATAGTGGATCAAACTGAGCCAGGTATATTCCTTTACCACATTCATCACTGCCTATACCATTATTATAAGCTGAAGATTATTTAGTTTATTAGGATTTAAAAATCCCTTTTGGTCCATTTTTTGGAAACGAGAAAATATTATCAATTCAGTTATCACCCTTTTTCGCATTTCGCATGTTTCAAAATATATTTTTTAATGATCTAGGAAATATTATTTTACATCGAAGGTTACGAGTTTCATTAACACATGTGAAACCTCGGCCTCCATCGAGACTCTATATATTTATAAATTGCAATACTAATTTCGGAATGTACACAATGGGTTACGCTCTCTAAAGCAAAATTTAGAGATTTTTAGTCTAGAGAGTGAACACTGAATCGCCACCACTTTATAAATAATATTTCTAAACTTATCCCCTCCTCTGTATCTCAGTATTCTTAGTAGAAAGATAACCTACACTAGATTCTTGATTTCTGAAAGCTGTGATTAAAATCTTATTACAGGAGCTTTTTCGGTAGACCCCACCAGTGGTATCATATACCCATCCAAAGCTGTAACTGGAAATACGACGTATTCCCTGACCGTGTCCGCTTCGGACCACGACGGCCAGGGTTTCCAGGACACAGCCAAAGTGGACATATTTGTGATGAGCGTTAACAGACATACACCTGTGTTCGTTGACCCACCGCCGGAGCAGCGGACTTTGGAGATCCCCGAGGTATATTGATTCAAACATTTTATACTCTTCCTCTATCTTTTTTCTATCTGGATTGACTGAAAGTCAAATCCTTTAGATTTTTATTTGGATTTCTAGTATAATAATTATGTCTTTATATTATAATTATTTAGTGAAGAGTGGTGGCTCTGACTAGACTGAACGCTTAGTGTGGTCAGAGTTTAAATTTCTTAACATTTCATTTGGGTACAGTTTCTTTGTTTTTTTTTTTTTGTGTTTGAGCTGTAAGATTAACGTTTTTAACAACTCAACCACCTTTAATTTAGTTGTACAAAAACATATTATTTAAGTTTAAATTAGCATTAATAATTGTACATTTAGTTGGTAGGGCTTAATAAATAAATGTCTTACATCTTACAATTGGCCAGTCGCAGCCTTCCTCCATAAATGTAATTGGCAGCAGTTATGGAGATTAGCAAGTTCCAAAAACCCTGGTTTCCTTCTCATTCCATCCATATAATTCCAGAACGCAGCCCAAACGGATTACCTGGTGACGACGTTCAAAGCAACGGACGAAGACAGCGGGGAGAACGGTCGCGTGTCTTACTTCCTTAAGGTCGACAACAAGAATGTGGTGGAAACCCAGGAGTTCAGCTTGGACTCGAACACGGGACAGCTGAGGACCAAGACGTTCTTGGATAGGGAACTCCAACCGGAGTATGAGGTAATTCGAAAAAAATATTTCCCTAAGAGCCTATATTCGAGTCTGGTTCTAGGTTTCATACAGATCTAGCCGCAAAGTTCTAAAGCCTACGTCAGAGTAAAAGTTCATGTTCAAATTAATGTAATACTTTGTACAGCACAGCCTTAATAATCAAAAACGAGAACTTAAGAATCTAAATCGATACTAAAAGTAAGGGATGGTGACTTAATACAAAAACTATGATCAAAATGTATGGCTTAATATGAAAACTATATTTAAAAAATATGTTTATGGTAGAGGTATTTCAGTGTTGATACGTTTACAATTTTCTAATTTATGGAACTATAAATTAATATCCTTTCTTTACTAATCTGATTATTTTTATGGGCTATATCGTCTTATTATTGACATTTGGTCTTTATTTCTTATCTAAACTAAACGACGAAACGTTTGCAGGCCATAATTCATATTATATTTTTTGTGTAGGTGAAATCTCACTACTTTGGACACTCACTGTCACTTTATCACTGATAATTTTTTTTAAAAACCACTTTGCATGTAGCTTATAAGTGGCATTTCTTAGATTTAAAGGATTTTCAGTTAGTAATCGCAGCGGTGGACAATGGAACGCCAGCTCAATTCGAGGCTCTCCGGGTGATGACAGTGGTATTGGTCGACGACGAAGACAACGCACCCATCTTCCAATCGCCCACACTCACCTTCACTGTACCGGAGAATCTACCACCTGGAATCATTATAGGTATAGGTTATTAATCTATTTACAGAGTGAAGTTTGAATGTGATATATTGGTTCTTAAAAATTGAAATTATTATTAACGGCTTAGCGTAAAAAGTAAAATTAAAAGTAAGGCTGTAATTACTAATGTTCATACAAATAAAGGTATTTGATCAAATTATATTTCTACGATACATTAATGTTCATTGTAATGAAATTAATTGCACCTAAAATTGAATAAATAATTATATACCTACTAAATGTAAAGAGAAAATAGCTAAATTTAAAAAGTGATATTAAATATAAATTTTGAAATGTTTATTTTTATACATTTTGAAAGTATTCACTACATGAAGTAATAAAAAAAGATTTTGGATAACCTGACGGGTCAAACAAATATATATTTTATCCCTATTTTGAAGCTGTGTCCGTCTAACCTCTTGTAAAAATAAACAATGAGGTTCAACTTCATTAATAATTATGACGTTGTTACGTTTTTTACAAATGACGATGTACCTGTTAATCTAATTTTGACAATTTTGCTTATAAATAGAATTGTTAATTATCCTGGTTTTTGTTATTTTCAGGTTCTGTAAAAGCTATAGATAAAGATTCCGGGGAAAACGGCAAAGTGTACTATCATCTGTTAGAAGGAAACCAAGATGGCGCCTTCCAACTTGACAGGACACAAGGAACCATCAGAGCAAATATTAGTTTTGACAGGTGAGAATCGTGAACAATTAATTAATCTATCCCATTTTCAGATTTAAAGAACCCAACTCAATAGAAGGGAATGTATTTAAGATTAGAATTATAGTGATAGTAATTTAGTCAAAAATAAAAATTGATAAATGTAAATTACTATTACAGAGAAAAACGTGACGAATATTCAATAACGATTTACGCTAGCAACGACCCGATATTGGAACACGCGGCCGCCATCTTGAACTCCATAGACAACAGCACTGACAGTTCAGATGCAAGTGTTGCCATTGTCAAAGTCAAAATACTCGACGAAAATGACAACGAACCGAAATTCGAGAGAAAGATTTATTACGCAGGTAACATTATTTGAGTGAAAACTTTATATTGCAATTATTTAAACATAAATATTCGACATTTTGGCAACATATAAATATATTAACGGTATTTTCGACTTTTAAACAGCACAAAAAAAAACTTAATTTATTTTGTAAATAATAGCGATATTAAAACTATCCTTAATTATTTTTTGTTAAATTAATATTTATCATTAGAACAGCTTCAGAAATTTCTTTTTTTACAACTGATTGCCAAAATACCGTATAGTGTTTTATTTACAAACAAAAACTTCATGTAGGCTTCACTCAATCTTATTAAGTCTGGTGCGGATTTAATAAATTTATTAATTTTGGGAAACATTCGCGGTGTTGCTGATTTCTTCCGAGTTCCAGCCTGGCAATGAAGAAGGAAATATATCCACACTTAAAATACTTTCAGGGGTAAAGCATACGGCGCGCATAAACGAACCAATCCTATCAGTCGTGGCATCAGACCCGGATCTCGACGAGAACGGAACCTTGATCTACATGGTGGCAGCCTCCAACCTCTACAAGTTCGGGGCTTCGCAGTCCAGTGGCAGTGTGGTGCCTTCGCCCTTTAATATAACACAGGATGGTAGGATTTTTTTTATACACAGCAACCCCAACGGTAAATTTTGAAGTGCATAAGCACCCAGACTTCTTCAGGATCTTTTTCACATGTACTATGTAATTGCAATGAATATTCTGATTGACAGGTATCCTAATGACAGCACACTTCATGTCGGAGTACAATCAGGACAGGTTCGTGTTGGACATCATAGCTCAAGAAGTGGCGCATCCGCACAGACAGGCTAAAGCACAAGTTTATGTGAGTATTTGCTTCAGAAAAAAGTATGTCTTTTTAATAGTACTGCTGTCTCTTTTCATCGCAGCGTAAACATCATTCAAAAGAGTGAGAAAAAACATTAAAGGCACTTTATATGACTGATTTATAGAAATCAGTCATATAAAGTAAAAATATATATAGATATTATTTTTTAAATATTTTGAGACATAGCGTTGGAGCCCCAAGCTATATTTAATGCCCAGATATCAGTCAAATAAAAAAAAAATACTTCATATAAATTTATATTTAAACAGTATTTAATAGTGATGTTTTTTTCGTCATTTTTCATTTATCGGTGTTCTATCATAAATTTCTATTTTAAAGGCAAAAAACTCATCACATGGCTTTCATGTATTAATATTTGGTTATAAACTCTTAAAAAAACAGATTTGGATCATAGACCGATCGTCTCTGATCCGCATGGTAGTGTCGAGGAGTTGCTCCTCGTCTGTGGATTCTGTGGAGAAGAGATTAGGAGAAGCAGGAAGTGCTCTTCTGGTTCCTGACCGAAGAGTTCCTCTCGTGCAGGCTGATAGGAGACTGGACGACTGGTAAGTTCAAATCGAAAAATGAACCTCTTTTGAACATATATCTGTATATTTTGATTGCCGTGCTTCTGAACAATGATTTAACGTTTATCAATACTATTATTTCTAAAAAAAAACAGGTATTTTTACAAAATCGTGCTATTTTGGCGGTGATTGCAAATACCCTCAAAATTTAAATTTACTCCTTTGTTAAAAATTATTTAACCAAAATGTACGTATGCGGCCAGGTGTTCTTTTTTTGCCTTATTTACTTGCGTTGAAATCCAAATTTAGGCAAGAGAAGGGAATTATATATGACTACCGGACAGAGATCCAGGTTTAATAAAGAGCGAGCTAGTCTGAATCGGAGTCGCGCACGAACGGAACCCTAAAAAGGACTTGTACACTCATCCAGGTGCGAGATCCATTTGCACGCAGTGGAGCCTTCCACTTGGCAAGTGCTGCCCGTGGAGAAGGTCCTGGAGAGCATCGACTCCAAGTACGATGAGCTGAAGGACGTCTACCAGCAGTTCGGGGTGGAGACTCTCATCGCAGCCAGCTCCACGTCCAAAGGTATGGCGCACCAATGCTGATCGGTCTTTTGTGTTTAGGGTACCTTACCCAAAGGGGCTACAATATAACATATAATCTCTTAAAAGAATACCCTTTACGCACAAACCTATTTTTGTGTATTATTTTGTATGTATGTTATTGTGTGTATACTGGAGCATTTTCATTTATTAGAACATACACAGTTCTTCATTCAATAAATAAGGGGTTCATTTTAGTTACGATGTAAAACTGGATTTCAGTTCCCGACAGTTTCGATCCAGCGCTGGCGACGTTGATTGCCCTTCTGATAGTTCTTTTCACGGGAATCGTCACCTTCATCGTCGTGTGCGCCTGCCTTAAGCACTGGTGAGATATAGTTTACTAAATAAAATCTAATCTCGCGGCTAAAATGGATATTCCGTGCTGGAACAATGTTCTCTCTCGGAAACATTTCTACGATCATATCTATAATGGAGGTTGTGAAATTATTAATTTTGTAAAATAACCATTTAAGTCTTTCATTGTATAAAATGGCTATCAAATCAAAAATAAAATGTGGAAGTGTGTAAGAAGTCGCCGAGATTTTTGAAAGTGACGGTATTCAGTAACGAGCTTTTTGACAAAACAGCTTTTTGATTTATCTTGAAGCGACATCTCATTACTATTACGTCACACCCTGAAATGCCTCAACAAACTATTTTCGCCTAAGGTAACCAGCATCAGCTATTGGTCCTTCGGGCCGGATTTCGGTAAGATGTTCATAAATAAAATGGTGATTAAATTCCCAGGGTCATCCCTCCGCCGTCCCTTCAGTCGAGCAAAGGCGACAGCTTGGCTCGTCGCCGCATCCTGGAAGAGTTGAGTACTACGGAGAACCCTTTGTGGCTGGAGACCAAGCTCAGGCCGTACGAGGAGCAAGAGCTCACGATGAACGTCTTCGGAGACCAGCAGGACACGTCAAGCGAACAGCCGCAGGTAGCATTCACATACTATTTCTTTTTATCAACTACTACTTATTATATAAAATCATCTAAGCTGTCAGTACTACGAATAAATATACGAAATCCTGGGAACTAAATAGCAATTCAATAAAAAAGATCTCAGTAATATTGCATCTCTTTTATTTATATTTACGTATAACATCCAGACCATAACGAACATTTGTCGTAACACAAATAATAATTTCGTACTGATTCAGCATTCAAATCTTCCACAGTTCTATTTACAAGGCATTTTTTCTTGCGAACAAGTGAGCTGTGGAATCGACTCCCAGCGGAGGGTTTCCCTACGAGATACGACCTCCAATTCTTTAAAAAGAGAGTGTAGTCCTTCCTTAAGGGCCGGCAACGCAACCATTAAGGGGGTGCCGCTGTTGCTACTTAGGCAAGCTCGTTTGCCCCCTATTTTATAAAAAAAGATAGACGTGTTCAGATTGTTTATAAAATCCCAATATTACATTAAAACCTCTATCGTTGATCCATTTGGCATGATTTCTTATATATAAAAAATACATTTAATATTTTGAAATTCCAGCCCAGCGACAACACGTACGCAACGATCCAAGGTCGCGGGGAGAGATTCGGTGACTACGCAACTCTTGGGAGAGATTCGCCGACGCCACTCGAAGCTGCTCTGGGATTCCAGGTAATTTTTCGGTTAAGTAAATATATCTACAAGTAATAGAAGCAGCACAGTGTGATTTTTAAAAAAAATATCATAATATTAATTTTCGAAGTTCCCCTTTACTTTTTAATTAAACTTGAAATACGTCACGTTCGCTGACGATCCAGCACGAGCCAGAACAAACCGAATTTACAATAGGGTGACCATATTCTAATACCAACTTAAATTATTTACTTTTGTAATTTTATTTGTGAATACTAATTTCATGTCACACTGTATATTATAGGGACCCTAAAAATTTTACTACAATATTCATTTAACAACTTTTGAATTAGGTATTTTAATGTATGACGTCATCAAATTGGTATTTCCCATTCGTATGACGTCACCGTTGTATGCTTCACTCGTGGTTGTATGTCCAGGGAAGCACATTCAAGCCTCCGACGGCTGCCACGCCGGAGCCCCCGCCGAGGCCCGCGGCCATGGGGCCTCTGTCGTAGTCCTACACATATGTGTTCTGAAACACACCTCCGGTTCGGGTTCGAAAGACTGAATGACAATCAAGTGTTGCCAGTCATTGTTTCGACTCAATTTCCCGTAAATAAATCGAGGTTAATTGTGATGAGGTTTAATAATTTAGGGTCTTGACTGTTTCGAACTGAATATGTGGGGCTGCCAAGTAGCTTTATCTAGAGATAATTAAAAAATGGCAGTATATAGAATCTCAGCGAAAATTTTTTTGTTTAAAAAAATATTATATAATAAAAAATAAAGATTTTATAGTTCAATACATGGATTTACGTATGGGTAACGTAGGTTTGTTACGGTCTCACGTGTAAACCACATCACCAATGACATTAAAAGGTCGATTCCTTCATAAAAGTTAACCGATTTGATGAACTTGGCATAAGTATAGTTAATTATCAGTCATTTTTGTAAATATAGATTAATTATTGCATGTTGACGACGTATTATTATATAACAAACATATTCTCTTGATGCATTATCAATGGAATAGATTATCTATTGCTTGCTTGTGGAATATTCCAAGCAATCAAAAAGATATTGATAAAAAACTGGTAATACATCGACAATGTACATTTATTTATGTAAATATTGTGTAAAGACACAGTGTCCACTATATTTAAAGTCTTTTTGAGTCTCAGTCGGACACTGGATTGATCATAATATGTTTTCTGTTTTATAGCCGGTGAATTCTATTGGAATATTGTTATAGTCTATAGAGATTGTGATAATTTTATTTTGAATATCTTGTATTTTTGGACTGTTTAGTCAAATTTTAGTTGGATAATTGAAAATAAGTGTATAAAACATATATCAGTGTCATATGTACAAATTTAAGCAAATCAGTTTGTATTTTTATTAACAAGTATTTGTAAATACCTATTTTTATACGAATAAAAATTTCTATACAAATGTTTTATTTCTAGGCATAGACGTAGACCAAGTGGAGGAACATACTTGTTTAAGTATATTTGAAGTTAATTGTATGTATGTATTTGAATATTACAAACTTAATAGTTTAAAATAAGAATAATAAATGAAAAACATACTGTTCGGTCCTTGCATAAATAAAAGTTCATTCTCATAACCCATATTTGCGAATTGAATGGTGAACGTCTATCTTCATTTCTCGCAATAAATCCTTGTTAGGTTTTTGTCCGTGATAATTTAGTGACGTGCTAATCCAAGGATACCAAGGCAGAGCATTGGTGGGAGACAAAAAATAAAACTACCTTTATGCTGGCAGCAGTTAGGTCAATCTGCCTCCTTTTTGTTATGATTTCGGGCCTGAACCGTTAACACAAAAGCTCTTGCATAAAAAATGAAGCTTAATATTTGACTGTCCGTAAGGTATGGGTGAATGGAGATTTATGTTAAAAAAGTCATGATTTTTACCCTTCTAAAAAAAGTCTCATATAAATTACTTTTGCGATAAATACAGATAACACATAGCCTCTTTGCAGCTGTGACACTTATTTTGACAATTAACACCTTTTGTCTTCAGTATACCGTGACCGCGCGCGCTGTAAAGCACGCGAAACGTCGGAAAATAATATAATATACCTAAATTTTGTAAAAAATACATAACTTAATCCATTAACAAAGTGTTTTCTTTAAATGAGTTATAGTTATGTTAATAAAAGACATTATTATTGGAAGTATAGTTTGCAAGAAATCGAAGAAATCATCAGTGACCACTTTGATTGTATCTATGTGTCAATACAAGTTTAATATAATTTAATTATATAAAGTTGATAATAATAATCCCGAATCTATATTTACGCTACATCTTTAATATCATAACACAAATGCAATGTGTCCATTATATTTCTGATTTCACTGAGATAATGCGAAAGGCAAATTTTCAAGCACTCTTTCAAATCAGTTGAAGTAATCGCCATCTTGAGATATACGTCTGCTATACACCTTTGCTTTAAATTAAGCAGCCTTTGTAAGGATAAGTCGTAATTATCGCGTTGAATCTGAAATTGAAGTGATATGTTACCTTCGTGCTTTAGTTGTAAGGTGTTTTTTAAACATATTGATGACTACAATAAAATCAGGCGTTACTTTGCGGAACTACATAGTACAAAACGCTAATAGACCAATCTACAAGCAAGACATTTTTTCGCGGAGTATTGCTTGTAGATTGATCTATTAGGGTTTTGTACTATGAAGTTGCAAAATGTTTAAACACAGTGGGTATTTATGATTGGGTGGATGAGTAAGCTATGAACGGTTTTCCGTCGTCAGTTGTCTGATGATCTCTGTCGTAGGTTGATATTCTGGCTATATTAACACATACGGTAGTTAGACTTAACCGAATCGGCGCAGAGCTTTCGGCGATCTAGTATTTTTAACATATCAAAAATCAGACTCTTCTCTCTTTATTATATTTTTTATATCTTAAGTAATACTGCAGAACATTAAACGCTACGACGGCTCTATCGTATGCGGACTATAATTCTACCTAAATGTTCTATTATCCGACTAAATGTACCTTTAGTACTTACATATTGCACAAGGCAAGCGCCCGCCGCATCCTCGTTTCCTGGATTATCCAAATGACACTGATTTGCTAAGTATCGAAAGCTTTTTCGCCATTGTTTAATCTGTGGTATGTAAATAACTTTTTGATTTGCAAGTTTAATTTGAATGCAATATTACATTGGTTATTTTTTGTGAACAAGCATTTTTAAAGAAAACTTATCTTACAACTAAAAAGCCCACCTCTTTAGCAACTTGGTGCACGGCCTTCTTTTCTTGGTGATTGGCCACACTTGCCACCTGCAAGCATTCACCTTCGCAACGGTAGTAATTTTTCTCAGGTCTCTTAATTTCCATCTCATGTAGAGATAAACAACCCAACCACTAGATAAAATCGTTTATTTATTTCCGACCCGATAATCTATTATTAAAATATATCTAGAAATGAAGACTAATTGCCTCCATAAATTTAAACTAAACTCGGAATCTAATGGATCAATTTTTAAACTTCGTTCACAAGTCATATAACACCATGCTACGATCAATAGTAGAGCATCTACGAAAACTGTCTGAATTAAGTGTATAATTTCATTATATAATTATTGCATCTACCTTTCCACTAACATTGGTCCGACTAAAACTGTGTTCCTTGTGACGTATCATCTCCAAGCGGTAGTGTGACGTCACATTGACATGATCGACGCTGGCATGTGTTGCCCAGCTTTTCAGCAGTGCCTTGTCACTTTTATCGAGGTCATGTGAGGCTTTTATATAGCCCTCGTATTTGAGGAGGAAAGCAGTTACATTGCTTTGATTTTCCTATAAAAACAAGAAATATACTATTCTATCGTGTCTATTTTCTCTAAAGAGTACGTTTGTAAATCGTTCCGGAAGTATGGAAAAATATTGTGGTCAGAAGGCATGCTGATAGACAGGCGTAGAAATGTCGTAAATAAAAATCATACAAATCGTAACATTGATTCAGCAGCTTCGAATGCCTTAATACCTATACTATTCTATAAACTTGTTTTTTGAATTGCGAACAAATCTTACCTGACAAAGAGATTTATTGCATATTATTAAAATAACAAAATACTGCACTCTGCACATGTTTGATAAAACACTTATTGGAGGAGAATCGCTTGGATCTGCGTATTTACTAGGGAATGTCATGTCGTAGGTGTCAAGGAAATAGATAAAATTGTAATACTACTCAAATGTATCTGATTAGAAACAGTTATATTCCACAAGGCGCAATCAAACAATATTATTTATATTTTCTATCAAGTTTCAGATATAATATTTATTAAGATTAAAGGACGTATTACAAAAACACGATCATTTGTTAAGAGTTTATTATAAAAATAATTATTAATTAATAATATTAACAACAAAAAATTGTTACAATCTAAAATACTTGTACTTTCGACATACTCTGTTACATTATATTAATTTATCTTCGACTATCACAGTGGGACTAAGTACAACTGTACCTAACTACTACGGCTGATTCATACATACACAAATAATCAAATTCTCCTTTCTAACGCTTTGATGATTAATTTTATAAAGTAATGTATTCGATAAGCTATGTAATAAATACTTAACCTTATCGACTGCAAAATAATTGGTGCGTCATTATTAGACTCGCCCTACTGTATATAACATTTAGTTACGGTTCAAAAATTACTTTTTTATCAAACAGTGTAATAAATAATTAAATATCGTAGAAACTGACATCTATAATACTTGTCAGCTAGCATATATACCGTTAGTCTTATATTTTACAAACAAAAGAGAGATCAATCAGTGTAGAAGCATACAGTTTTAGGAAAATCATTAAATGACAAAATTGTACGTTTTAAAATTATCCTGGTTCTAATACTGATATAGAACTTTGTAGCTAAAGGGGTAATGTCAAGAAACCAATGAAATGGTAAGGCGAAATTGTAATATCAAAAGTGTTACAAATATATTTTAGCCATCAGAATTATAGCCACAATAAAATTACGAACTAAACGAATATGGCACACAATAATCTTGAAATACAAATTTAAAATTAACACCAAAAACGTCAACTCGTATCTATATTTTCACTTCACAATTAAATCTTTACACTTATCGTTCGAATATCATCGTTCTCTTCATTTCTTTACATCTAATACCAATTAGGAACCTTTAAAATTATTTAAATATATAAAACCTTTTTGTAGTAAAACTACTTTCATGTTTGAATTATGGTATGACGATTTTTTTACTCTTAATTATTAGATAGGTTATAAATCATTGTTAATTAGCTACAAACTTCACCATTAGTTACATCAATTGTACTATGTTATATTTTAATCTGTATTTAACGTTTTTCATAATGTGTGGCGGGTACAAGCTTCCAGGCTCGCAATGGCCTCTTTCGATCGTGACGCGGCTCGTCGCCGGAAATGGTTCAACTTTCGGTGTACGTGGACCAGAAGATCCTTCGAAAAGAAGATTATATATATAAACTGAATCTTAGTAGTTCATAGGCATATCAGAAATAAATTAAAGTTTCAATATTTACTATAGAACGGGCACAAATCGAATGGAAAGTGATATCGCCGCTCAAGAACACTGTCCGAAGACGTTTGAAGGATTGCCAAACTATTTGAAGTTTGACATATTTGACATTGCTAAAGGAGAGACTTCAGAGACATATTGAATTGGTAGCCTGAGTCTGTCAAATGTCGGGTTCACATACCTTGTAAGACTGTCGCGAATGCTGTATATCATCTCGTACTCTGTTGATCTCCGCTAACGCGAGTCGCCGCCATCGCAGCATACGAGGTGTTTTCTGCAATAACGCATAACTTTATCTCTAATCGTAACATGTAATCAAAAGATTAGGTAAAATCAGTATATTTAACAATTGACACAGCCGGAGAAACCTCTGTCATCAAAAATATAAGCCAATGTCAATCAATGTGGTTATTTCAATTAAAATCAAATATAAAATTCTATATTTAAATCGGAATTGTGTTCCGAATTTTTAAATTCTACATTTGACGTGCGGAGATAAAGAAATATAGTCTGTGTAGTAAAAAATGTCGTCGCTCGCGTTGGGCACAGTACTGCCGTCAATTGCTTTCCCGCCTTATAAAATAATTATAATAAATTCTGGATAATGTATTTTAAGTCGTCGCTAAACAAAGAAATAACCTAGACAAAAGATGCTCTGTTACAAATAATAAAAACAAAAAACCACATTTTTTATGCATAAATTACAACATTTTTATGGTACAAATTATGTTTATTTTCAACAATATATAATAATTACAAACCAGGTTGCGATATAGATTTCGATTATAATTATACAGGACGGTGACCTTTAATGACGTGGGTTCCATCACATTGACAGACAAACTGTCTTGGCGTGCGATATGATAGTGATGAATTTCTCAGAACACCTCGAACTTCAATGAAACCAAAATACGCGTACAAGATCACATCGAAATATACTAATAGTCGCAGATTTGTATAGAAAAGGTCTAGCTTAACTTCCGTTCCTTATTGAGTTCCACTCTTGAAACCTCTTCAAGAAAGAAGAAGAAAGGGGAAGCGGCCCCTTTCTTTATTCGTCTTCTCTCCGATCCATGATACTCCTCTCAATACTTACATGAATCATTCCTTTAAATACCAGATCGGTAATAATATACTTATATTACCCATATTACATACAATATAGTGTATATATATAACTATTATTCGCTTATTTCATAATACTTACTTCACATAGATTGCCGCAGGTTTTTATAATGTTGTCGCATTTTCGTATATATTCTTCGCTCTGAAAAAATATGAAAATTTCAGAAATTTTCTCGATTATTATGTAATATATCTTGCATTAATTCCTATTTATTCAGTAATCACTTAAATTAAAAAAAAAACGAGACGTTAAAGAAACATCAGATATAAATTGCTTTTTACATAATAAATGGACGAAATTCTTTAGATATAACATTATTGTGTACTTTTTTTGATTATTTTGCATCCAGCGTTTGAACATTTAATTTTTATATATCCTCAAAGGTCCATTCAATGTATCTAGTGTTTTCATTATAAATAAACATTTGAATTATCAATTGTTATATAATATTACCTTATTCAAATGCATTCGAAAAACGATCATGTGCCCCAAGAAAAACTTGTGATGGTTCTCGGCGCTGAACGTGGCAGCGCGGTGGGCGTCATATTCAATCTTCTTTAAGCGTTTTTCGAATTCTGTTCTGCACGTGGAAGGCTAGAAGAAAGGGAGAGACGTTAAACTTTAAGTACGGTTAATAATTAAACGTATATATTTGCGAAGTACTTGAGTACAATATATCATTTTATTTATCCAACCAACCGAATTATTGATTCGCCAGAAACTGCAATTTACACAAGCACAGTGGTGAACATAATTCCAGTACTAATAAAGCTGTAAAAGAAAATCTGTTTTTACACCTTTGCGTTATGACATCACTTTATTTGGCCGTAACAATTTGTCATACTATAAATAAATCGCATGAATGCGGATCATTATGTATATTATTTGTGAATATGCCAAAAACGTTATCAGCTGAAAATAGCCGCTTCCGTTCGAGAAATGATTGCCATCAATAAATAGATGATGTCATTTTGTCTTCGGTTAACGTTACTCAGGTTTAGATATAATTCTTCGATGGATTTCGATACGATTTATGTTATATTATTTCCTACTATTTTGTGCTACGGTTATTAAGTTATACATAACTCGTTTCGAGGCTTTACGATTGGGAGATGTTACATTCAGATAAAACTAAGTATATTCAGAGAATAAAATGCATACATACAACACATATCGAATATTATTACAAACCTTAAGACCTTCACTACCTGAAGGCGGTGTCAGATGTTTTATTATTTTCTGTTGCGAACAAATAATTATAAATTCTCTATTTCTACTATTTCTCTCTAAGGTTCGACTTAATATATAAGTATGTATTCTGTTCAGAGCATACTCGCACTTTACATCACACATTGTCAGCCGTAAAACTATTGTGGAGGTACTCAACTAAGTACTAATAATTCATACAATATCACTAATGAACACAAAGTAATGGTTCGTATTTCAAATCCTTTCACTTATATTGTATTATTAAATCTGTCAGTGTCAAGGTTCGTGACCGGTCGCGGCGCGGGCGCATATTTCAGTCTCGTTTTACATTAGCATAAATTGTTACGCTCTACTGTCTATGCAAATAGTTTTCTAAATATAAAATGGCTTGGTCATCGAAATTATATAATATATTTATTTTAGGTTTTATATTATAAATCTAAAATATTAATGAGTCAACAATAAAAGTTAGACGGCACATTTTCTTAGTGTTCTTAAAAAGCTACGGTCACACGCGATCGATGCTCTCAAAAAGGAAGAAATTTCCCGATTTTTTACAACATTTTTTAATTTTGCCTTCGTTTTTGTCGTAATTTACGTGCCTATTTACCGATAAATGATTAGAACCGCGCTCAAACAATAAACAAATTGATTCATAGCTATCATTAATATCATTTATGGATTAAGTCCTGTTAATTTGACTATAATATAATAAATCTCTGATGTGCTCAGGTGTCGATGATAAAAACGACGTCGAGTGGTTGTGGGTTTTCCATAAGAGATAGACATATACCATCAGGGACTTTTCTGTAGACCTTTTCAATGTGTACAATACTCAGTAAATTATTTTGATTAATATCGTAGGGATTAAGTCCTGCGCATTTGCAATGTAAGCGGAAAAATGTAATTATTTACGACATCACATTAGAAACCTCAAAAATACAATAGTACTTCTCTACTATTTAATGGATGTTATTATACATATAAACATTCCTCTTGAATCACTCTATCTATTAAAAAAAATCAATCCGTTGCGTAGTTTCAAAGATTTAAGCATACAAAGGGACAGAGAAAGCGACTTTGTTTTATACTATGTAGTGATTAACGTCACATAGTAGCCGGATTTTCTTTGTTGTAACTGCCTTAAAATCTCAAATTGTTTCTCTATCCCCATGAAACCAAGTGATTCATCAAGAACTGTCATAAACAGTAGATAATTAACATACTAAAATGTTCAAACAATTCGCTTTATTATCTCAATACTCACTCGATACAAGCTCGCGCATCATAAACTCGGGGAAGTCGTAAAAACACAAACAATGTCCGTCTCCTCGTTGCAATTAAAACTGCAACCTTGCAATATTTTAAGAAACTGGCAATTATTATATAACCTTCGTTCCAGAGCCCGTTTCGCAAATACGTTATTTGCGAGATGCATCTCACGCGGATCGTCAATTGTTATTGTAAATATGTCAAGCAAATATACTAAATACATTTAAATATGTAAAATAGTAGGAGATGCGGATCTAAGGGGAAAAACTAAAGAATATACTAAGTGCATGATTTGTATTTGCGTATAATAAAAGGCTTTAATAATGTGTTCATGTTTCTGTGCTTGATGAGAATCGTGTTAATGAGGAGCTCCACCATGAACCGTTATACTGTCAAGGCAAATAATAAAATAATAGTGAACAATATACGTTTAATCGTTAATAAACTTGTTTCCACACGAGTACAGTTTAAAACATTTTATAGATTTGAACGCGAATTTATACAATACTTCAAATTCTTAAATTTTTATTGTATTCAGTCGGTTTCATCTAGGTATATATAGGGCTTATCAAATAATTGTTTATTTGATGTAATAACAAACCTTGACCAAAATGGAGTTGCGCGAGTTAAGCCAAATGGTTTATGTAACCCCGACATTAAATTTGGCAAGAATTCCGTATAATAATTATTATTGACAAAATTCCATCATTGACGCACGGGTTAGCATTGGCTGTTTGCATCTAAAAATCAAGAACGTCTGTTGTATCGCTTTCGTATAACCTTCAGAAATACATGCAATCAAACAAAAACTAAAAAAAACTCTTTAAATTATACTATAGATTAAAAATTTTGTCTAATCGATTTTATTGTATTAAAAAACGTAATGTGCGGTGTTGCTCTAATGACAGCAGCGGATTCAAGCCACCAATGAATTTTGATTTTCATATGTTTTTATGAAAAAAGGGGGGAAGCGGGCAAGACGTCATCTTATCTTGAGTGATAACGCCCATAGACACTTCCAATGTCTAACAAGTGTGTAGCACTTACATATAGCGGTGAAAATATAGTTTTACTTCACTAATTGAAACTTATGTTACATCTGTATATGATTGTGTATACAAAGTATACACATATATAAACATACATATATTAATTTTCTACAAATAATTTAATTTATTTTATGTTTTCATTTGTAAATAATTATTTTCGAATAGGTCTTTTATTGTTAATCATTGTTTTCATTATTGGAAACCTCAGTGTTGGATTCGTAACCGAGGCTTATGTTATAACAGAAACGTTGCATATATTTTCGAATTAAATTTAGATAGATTTCTCTTGCTTAGATCACCTCCTTACTACTAACTACCCAAGTCACTTACTCCGCAAGTCAAGTGTGAGTAAAGAAGTTACACTTCAAAAATCTACGCCGTTTGTCAGGCATAGACAACTTGTCTCGCCTATTGAAATAGAGATGATTATTCCACCGATACACAAGTCAGGCCACACCGTAGAGCCTGTGATTTCGTTTATGAAAACGTAAATATCAGATATTTACTTTGGTTAGTTAAAAATAAATGTAAGCCGGCTCAATTAAAAACAAGCTTAGACAGATGCCCTAAGTGGTGCGTGGAATGCGCAGTGGCACACATTCGGTTCATTCCTGCGTTAGATCAAATGATTTATTGCAGCTTGCATTCGTTGATATTGCAGGTATGGTACTTTAGATTACAATTCAATATTGCATTTGGGTTAATTTCGTGAGATAAACAATAGAATTGGAAACGCTATTTACCTGCGTGTGATTGTTTACTATAAGCTATATGTACGATCCATATCGTACATTAAGCAGTTTTGGTACTTTAAGGGGTCAGCATTTTGGACGCGCCCCCTTTATAATTTAATTATTTTCTAAAAAGCCCCATTCATAGGGTTATTTCTTCAAGTAAAAGCTCACAGACATTCTTTATAAAAATCATTTCATCAAGTAAAAGGTGTTGTCAATCACGGACGCAACACTATATTTTAGAAGTTTTAAGAAAATGTATACTAAACATTTTTAGAATAATAACTTGAATGGACCAATTCTTAGTTATGTTTAATACTTTCTAAATAATTATAGTTTAATGCTAGACTGCTAGATTATCTTCTTCCACTTGCAAGACACAATAGCAAGTTTTTATTGCTTTGTTTTCTTATGGCTTGTTCCCAAGTAAATGAACGCTGTTCGTAGAGGCAACATCCTGAAGATGCTCCGGTGGCATGGCGATATATTCGTCAAGTGTTTTAGTGTTTTTATTTACTTGATATAAACAAGAGAAGGAACATTTACAATTATCGCTTCACATATGATATTACGAGTACATCACTTTACCTATCAACTAGGTAACCATCTATGATTAATCGATATTATGTAAACGAATTAGTCATATCGTTTGGCTCCGACTTTGATGATTTTTGCCAATGGCATAGTTGAATTAAAAGGCCGGTCAAATATGTCATAGCAAGAGAAACTTGGTGGACATTTTATAAGGATATTTTACCAATGTCGAAGCCTGAACAATATTAGGCCCGTACTCGTAATTATGATTGATTGATTTACGCAAATCGACACGTTTTTTAACGCGTACTCGACACTTCCTCATGAAAAATAATTGACTTAGAATTTAATATACTGTTTTAAATTTGATAAATTTAACTAAATCTTGTATCCTTATACCAAATCTGTCAGCAAATTGTATATGTAACATTTGTTTATTTGTCTTATTTGTATGTCGTGTCTAGCGAAACGTATGTGACTACATTTTCTCACTCTGTTTTACATTTCTTACGTTTATTATTATTAGCAAGTCATATTGGTATATAAAAATATAAATATATTTAAAGGGTAAGCAGTAGCTTGAGATATTAATAACATCACGAACGTTCAGTGAATATGCATTTGTTGCAGGGTGCTCGCAATAGCCCATCAATTCTAACGTACAATATATGGGGTACTCTAGTTGCGGTATGCAAATAGTCAGCTTTATTCAGGAATGCGGACAGATCGGCTTATCTAGTATTCAAAGTGCATCTGTTGCATCTTGCATGATGGCTTGCCTTAAATTATTGTTTATTGATGGTTTGTTACAAGCACATCTATCCTAGTTTCTTGAGACGAACGAGCCCATGGGACTAGACATTTCAAGTCTATAATTAAGTATATATAGGTAAGTATTGAGGTGGACCTATTTCGTTGTAGCCTGATGGAATTTACAATGGTGACTATGTATATACTTAGTTATAAGATGTAAATGTATTTTTAGGGATTAATGTAAATAAGTTCTATTGTATTAGTGATGCTGTAAAGATAGACTTGTAATAAATAAATTCAGGCAACGACATTTTATACAGTTTATCTATACATATTAAATAAGGTGACAGAGTTCAAATACGTACTCCAAGATACACAAATTTCAGTCAAAGTTATTCGAATGTAAGTCTCTAGCTATTCCCTCCGGTTTTTCCCGCATTAATAAAGATACCCGTGAATATCGCAAACGACGATTTTTAATAATGTTTCAAATCAAATAGTTCTCGAGGTAACAATAGTATACATGACAAAGTAGAGATTACTCACAGAATTATCCAGCAAACTCTTGTTCATGTCTCTCATTGTATCGTCTGTCAATCGGGATATATTTCTGATGAAGTTCTTCATGTCAGTGCTGGCCTGGGCTGTGTACTCAGTGTAGAGGAGCAGTGCATCGGCCTTCGCTGACTGCAGCTCCTCCAGAAGTTCAGGTGTATACCGCTTCTCAACTTCCACGTTCTCGACTTCGGGCGCCACGTCCACATATATTGCAGCATGCGGCTGTCAAAGTTAAAATTATCATATTAAAAGTATAATTAATAGCATCAGGCATTACTTTGCGGATGTCAATACAGCAAAGTCAAAAAAAATCGAGGAGTGTTACTGGTAAATTGATCTTTTAGAGTTTTGATAATAAAAAGATATTTTATGTCAAGTTAGTCTGATTATATTTGACTATGGATCATCATCACTTTCACAATAAAAATAAAGGTCAACTTTTCCGGTAACGAGAAAAATTATTTTTTTATCGGTGGAAAATCTAAATCGTGTGGCTCTGAATAAATAACATTTACCATGCACCATAAACAACAAAAAAAATATATATTTTTTAAATCTATCGGGCTCCGTCTCGCCAAAACTTTCGATCAAACGGTCTAATGTCAACGCTCAAAATCAGTGAAGTTTACAAATTTACTTGAGAAGAACAAGAGTTCAAATATTGATTAATGGCTTTACAGAAAGACGGTATTTACATCCTTGGAATATTATCCCCTTGCTTAAAAAAAATAGTAAAAAAAATAATATTAAAAAAAAAATATTATAATTATTCAAAATTTTCACATTCCCGCAACGGAAGCACAGATCGTAGTCATTTTTACACAATTAAAATAAGGTTTCTTTTTTTGTGTATGAGTTTTCGTTAAAATAACTGTGCTTTCATCGTACATTCTATTAATAACATTGTTTAAAGTTGAACTCAATTAACGAGTGAAAGTTATTTCAGAACTTTACACAAACGACCCTGAATACCTACGCATACGTCAGCACCTTAGAAATATAGTTTATGAGATAATTAAAATTAAACGCTTGGCGAAATATGCTGTTCAGGCACGCAAACGTATCTGTGATGAAAACTGATAGACGCGAATGCTTTTCATTTTTTATCTGTGACGCAATATGACTTCAAGGGCATTAATAAATAATAAATAAATAATAAATAAATAAAGACTTTATTTCCTCTTCACAAATAAATCGTAAGTACATAAGCTCTTAGTTACTAGGAGTCTTTGTATATGGCTGACCTGTGACATTAACTTGTATACTTGTGAAGAGACTAGTTCCTGAACTAGGTCTCCTAAGAGACCTGTGCTAAGGTGATAGGCCCCTCCCTTGGAATACAGTTGTAGTCGTTAGTAGCTATATTACAAAGAAAAAATGGAAACAATATGAATCTATGTGTGTTATACATATATACTAACCTAATTACGTGCAAGTATATTTAATTATAATTTATTAATTATTGCACATTGCATGTTTTTATCATGTATGGCATAACTTGCGAATAACTAACATATATTTTTATTTTGGTGACGGGGAGTATAGTGTGGTGTTTGTGGGATGTATTTGTGTGTGAGATGTGGGTTTCCTCACTCAAACCTCACTTTCCCACACAGGGTTGTGAGAAAGTGAGGTTTGTTGGAGGAGGAGGGAGGTGTGTGAATGTGTATGGGATATCAATAGTATGGTGTGATGAGGTAAAAGATTGAGAGTGTGTAGAGGTTAAGTTATACATTCTAATAGACTTTCAGTGGGCAGTAATTTAAGTTTTTAAGAAGTTAGTGATTATTTTTTTGCATTACCGGTGAATGAGATTTAAATAAGTCACCATTAACGGTTTATCGGTAATTGAGCACTTTGCTCTTCACAATGTGTTTCGCTCGCTTTACCTGTACGAGTCATAAATGCTCTTACCATATACTTTTATTATTTATGAAATCATTAGAGTTTAAAACCATATTGTTTTAGTCAATAGTCTTCCTCGAATCGAAAGAGTAGTTTCTAAGCGTTGGAATAATCTCTTCAGCGTGATATATTTCAAGATTCAACTAAAAAATTACAACTTTCTGACTCTAACCTCCAATTTATTTTCATTTATGCGTGAAGCCTTAAGCATAAACGGATATATATCTTGTATTACTATGCTATAATCTCGTTGTTTATTTAAAGCCGTGACTACACGGTTGCCTAGTTCGGAATGCAGCTCGGCTGGTTACCTTTGTTGTGATATGTCTGCGGTCGTCACTCAGTCTACTATATTATCATGTTACTCACATCTAGTAATCATCTAACCATGCGTAAGATTCACATCGGCGTATATCAAAGATTTTATACAAGTTTATATGCTTCGACTATAATAATTATTAATAGATTTGAATGCTAATTACAACGTGGGGTAATAAGTAGTAATCAACTGAGAAAACAGAAAATATGAAACTCCGGTGAGCACTAAGGTAATATATTTAGAACTAATAAACATATGGCTCTGACCATATCCAAGATATGTGGACGTATTCAATTTTGACCGTACCGGGAAAAGAACCCCGCACCCTCGCTTCAGTAGTCCGAACGGAAATAATTCTAAAAGACTTTAGTTGTAGCAAATCGCGCGAACATTTGTGGTGAGTCGCCGTTTGCCTCCATTTTAAAAAAAATATTTAGGAAGTTTCAAAATCTCAGCTGTCTCCATAGCGCGAAAAACAAAAATCTAGACATAAATAATGTTTCAAATTGATAACTCCTTAGATTAGCGTTCTTAAAACTCTTTTACTTTAAAATATTTTATCGCAGCCAAGCATATATTCAATGTTTAGTTAATCTTTGAATCAGGCGGTCAGGAAGTAGTAATAGAAAATATTTTCATGATGTCACAGAGGAAACATAAAATGTTGATATTGGTATGAAATATGCCATTGCAGGTTTTGTTCGTAACATTGTACATTTTATTACTTTATACAATTTATTTCGAGAATATTTGGAATACCAGGCTAATATACAGCTATAAAATATTTAGTTAGAAATACGTTTTATTGTTATTTGGGTTGTGTAAAGCGCAAAATACATAGAGACTACTTCAGTTAAGTTTTGAGAGCTTTTTTTCGATTGTTTCGAAAATTCGGTACAATTTAATTTTAATAAGGAGTTTTTTTAAAAGCTTGTTTCCTTCAAACCAGTCACTTCGACTGCTCCAGGGAACTCTCATAAAATCAACTTCAAAATTCTTCCTACTACTAACTAATTATGTTTCTAAATTTACATTTGCACGATGGGATCACAACAACAGAGACGCGTATATAAATGTTCAAGAAAAATTATTTGTTAAATTCTTAAATGTTGTAAGGTTAAAAAGGTACTAGTTATCATATAGATCAAGAGCATAGAGATAGCTATGTTGATATAAGATAGGTTTGATCAGTATTCCACAACAGTATTATGGGCACGAAATACAACCAGAGATAAATTACTCATATCTTAAATTGTCAAATAAAATCTCTCACAGAACATCGTGGAGAGACTGAATTTCGTATAAAAATACGTATCAAGGCTCAAAGGCTAGTTTCATAAATTAATAATTGCACCTCTAAATCTTATCGCAGCATAGAGTTGTAATATTACGCTAATAGAAGGATGTATTTTGAAGTTACTAAACCGAACACACGGCCTCCATATTTGAAAGCTGACGTTTAACCACTACGCAGTAATGAACGTTAGTACTTAGCAGATAATTACTTAACTTACTAGATAAATTACTGAGCATTTGCATTTAACCGCATGTATTAAATTCCTAACCAGCAGGTTAAATTATTTTTATTGTACCGCTATCCCGCAAGGGTCGGGACCTGCGCCCGACGTCGAATGATTTATTAACAGAGAATTGTGTATTTAATCATTATTGTTTTGAATTTGAAACGAATAGAGAATCTTGAAGATTTTGGCACTGGGAATATATTCGAAAATATCAAGATTGGAAATGTTAATGTATTGTCATATTTGACTAACTTATTCTTAATAATATAAAGATATAATTCTATCGATTATTTTGTGTGATATATACAGTTCAACCAACGTGATTTTTTTTGGTTTTGGTCAGCATACCTCGAGCAAATGTTTTGGGACTTAAAAACCTGCAAGTCAATAGGGTCAAAAAATTGCTCTACGATTTTTTTTTTTTTTTTTTTTTTTTTTGGGGGGGTAAAAAAAATTTTTTTTTTTTTCCCTTTTTTTTTTTTTTTTTTTTTTTTTTGGGGGGGTTTTTTTTTTTTTTTTTTTTTTTTTTTTTTTTTTTTTTTTTTTTTTTTTTTTTTTTTTTTTTTTCCCTTTTTTTTTTCCCCCCCCGCCCCCCCCCCCCCCTTCTTTTCCCCCCGGGGGGGGGCGCCCCCCGGGGGGAAAAACAATGCTCTACGAGTATTTAATAGAAAAATAATCGCTTAAGATAATCGCCTTCTTATCCAAAGACAAATTTCATGAACTTCCTTCCAGGGTTAGAATTGGTTATTCGATTGCCTGATTCACTAAACATTATAAATATCTCTAACCATTATTTGTATTCTTGGATGAATTTAAACATTTAAACTAATGTTTATTGCAAGTTTATTTTGTTGCACCTAATTTGCATTTATCTGTATATTATTTACGGACGATATTTTGACTGAATCATTGTTTCAACCACGAATGAGCTTACATAATTTTGTATGATACCGTGCAATGACGCGATGCATTATTTGCGACCTTGAGTTGCATCGACATTCGACACTGGCAGACGGCGTCATTGTGTATTTTTAGTTCAATATACATTTATTATTTGAACTATACAAATAAGCAATAGTTTCGTGAGTTTACTTTAACATTAACTATTGAATATTCTATTTTAACTGACTGGCGTTAATTTTAGACTTAGCACACAGATGTTAGGTAGGTGATATTAGAATAAGGCTGTAGGTTGTCTGTTTATCCCACGGTAGTCACAGTATCTCTCGAGTGTCGCGGTCAAATGTCAACAAAAATATAAATAAAGCCATTGTAGCGGTTGGTTGATGATTGTATGAGACTAATGTAATAATTACATTTTATTGTACGAGTATTTACCATGATTATTAAATACTATCACTAATATTGATTTCTCGAATTCGATGATATGCAAGCAATCATTTTTCTGCAAAAATTCTAATCTTATAAATTTTGTAGATGAATGCATGTTTGTTACTCATTTATGTAAAATTACTGAATGGATTTGAATGAAATTTTACAATAATATAGATTAAACATTTAAATATCACACAGGCTACAAATTATAATTTAAACTGTCTAAAATATCAAGTAATTAAATATGGAGGTATTTCAGCATGCGCTGCCAAAGCCAAAGTTACACATATAATGAATGATATATTATATATTTATTAAATAAATTAAACCGAAAAATCTCCGTATCTAATGCGCAAGCAAGGTTGTAGTCAAAATATTGAACATAGCTTCAATTTTTTGATTTATTTCAAATGCACATTTGGTTGTCATAATGTAATGGCCTGCACGATCTGTTAATGAATGCAGGTGAAGCCGCGTGGATCATCTTATGCTTATTATGTTTAACATAGGATCAAGAAAATACTGATACTTGAAAAATCTATCCCGCCTAAACAAAAATTATTAAATGCTTCAACAATGTTTTCACACAATTCACACAATTCATTAATAATGAAGGCAAATTTTCCTAGTTATTACGTAACTAAAGTTTGTTCCTAATGATGTATTAAATAGTTGTTTTGCAATAGAATTTTATTTGTTATTAAATAAAAAGAATATAAATGTCTGATAAGAATTAGCAGCTTATCACGAGGAATTTCATATTGACATAACGTTATTTACTCGTAGGCCATGGCGGAGTTATTATAGTAATATTAGGATACATTTCAAATCTTCACTTTTCCCAGAATAAGGTTATAAGTGGTGTAGAGCTTTCTCTACTTTCAATGTTAACTAATAATTCAAAACGACTTAACTAAAACTTACTTTGTCAGGCCTATAGTTAGTTTAGTTATACAGCAATGGTAGCTAACGTATCTTCGTATTTTATTATTTTGAGTTATAAATGGAAACCGACACCACTGTTTCCCATTCAGAATATTTAAAACAAATGTTTCAATAAAAATTTTTAAATTTTTGTGAAACTGACTTATATTAATATATTTGCTTTTTCATCTGCGTGAAATGGTTTGTGGTGAGTATAGTTATTACCGTGTGTAATATACGCATATAGTTAAATTAAGCCTAAAGAAGTTGCTGCATAAAGTAATTAATAGAAAAATAATCGCTTAAGATAATCGGCTTCTTTTCCAAGCACCAATTTCATGAACTTCCTTCCAGGGTTAGAATTGATTATTCGATTGCCTGATTCACTAACCATATAAATATATCTCTAACCACTATTTATATTTTTTGATCATATAAACATTTTTCAATGTAATACTTAAGCTTTACTTTGTGTTAATTACCTCGAAACCTTATACAGTTAAAATGCATTTCCTAACCGGACGAGAATGCTCCAACACTTTTAAATATCTCTTCAATATCTTAACCAAATTACATTTTTCAGTAAAAAAAATATTAAATTGAATATCTTTTTTTTTTATTCCGGATATGAGGTACTAACCTGCGCGAGAGTTTCCATTGGTATCGCGAAAAGCGCGAAAATCACAACAGCCACGACCATTTTCCACGAACGCGAAACTGTACTGAGAGTTAGCATTGCACGTGTGCTCAAGAGCTCATTACAATTTGTACTGATGCCTTAATCATAATCTAATATGTGCAAATTCAAATTCTACATTGCGTATATCGTGCGCCGCCGAGAACTGCTATCGTGTCGAATCGAGCAATGTAATACAGGTGATTTCGGATTGTAACCATGGAATTATTTCGTGACAATCGCAGGTATCCTATTGTAAAATTTCATACTGTATGCATCACTTTTTACAAGTGCATTGTGTGTTGACATTGACATTAGTTTCGTATATTTAATATATTAGTGCTTAGTTCCTTGGTCGCCATTTTATGCCAAACAGGGAATTGAATTCAGAATCTTTTCGATAGTCGTTGGTTAAAAGTTATAGCTTATCATAATAAAAGTCTATAAAGCTTCAATTTAAGGCAAAAAGTTCTTAGTTTAGTGTAAATCCAAATTCAAATATATCAATGATCATTCATACAAAGTGTTTATTATTGGTACGTGTCGGTATGTGGACAAACAAAATAACACAATTCTCAAGAAATTTGCGTAGGTGATCTTTCCCAAACAATGATACGCTTGTAATAATATTTGCTCTTTCTCTTCGGCGCAACTTATGTATTTTTATTTCTACTTAGGTAGTAGTATAGTAGATAAATTTTATTTTCGAAAATCGAATAATATAGTTCCGATTTTACTCCATTTATGTGCGTTAAACTAAACAGACTATAAAATGATTGTATAATTATTTTGAGAAGTTGTAAATAAATAATGCATTTTTTTTAATATATTCGTTGGTATATGACTAATTCACATGTTACTATATTTCTGCGAAATTTGCAGTATATTCCGTTATATAATGTGTTCATATATTAAATTACAATATTGACGCCTAAAACCATTTTTAAAATCGGACGCCATATGATCTGCGAGACGTCACAGCCAAGTAAACATTCTTTAATAATTAAAAAGTTCTTATTTGTGAACAGTGAGTATTATATATGGTTTATGTGTTTCTGGTAACTTTATGATCAAGGCTTAGATAGCCATCAGTATCGTCACTATAAGATTTTTTAAATGATCTATAGAACAAAAGAAAAATTTACCTCGGAAGGGAGTTACGTTGAGTTGGTAAACGCTGATGTTGCGCTCAGCCTTTCGCCGGCTATAGCTTATTTCGTTTGTTGTACATTATATTAATATTAATTAGATTTATGAGTCTTGTAGTAAATTTGAGATTGTTAAATAAATAAATAAATAAAATTTATAATAATATTCAATAAATAAATTGTTAATAAAACATAGCATTAATAGACATATGAATCCTCACCCAAACTAAGATATATAAGATACACACAAGTTTTTATATCTTTGAGCTCTTCGGCAAAAATCAGTTTTTTTTTTCAAAGAAAAGTGTTACCATAAATGCGTCTATCTTATGTGTAGGTATATAATATATCGTTGTACATTTTGCGAGCGAACACTATTGATTATTATCACTAAATAGATAGAAATGATCAAGAAATAGAAATAGTCTTACAAAATCAATAAATATTTATTATCATTATAGAAATATTTTTTATGTTACTTAATAATGACCGTGTTTCGTAGCATATTCTTAATAGTGACAATAGTCTTAAGTCATACCGTTTAGTCACGTTGAATGAAAAGTTGGCCTTGAGGAATTTCTTCGAACAATATCTGAATAATGAATCTACATCGGAATTCAGCACTTGTGTCCACAATGATAACACTAACCTTAAAGTAGGTCATGTATTATTTAACATAATGAAGGCATTTTCATAGAAATTGTTACAAGTATTCTTTTTCTGGAACAAATGATTCTATGAAGTTCATTTGTTATTAGCCCTGGTATAATTAGCCACGATGTAAGGGATACAATATAAAACAAATCATGTTACAGCGAATATAATACTTCCGCTAATAGATTAATTTTTATGAACACGTGAGTGACATTGTGGATACGTCATTACTGTTTTTTTGCACTCTTTTTTATATTACATAAATAAAACATAATACATTAAAGCAGTTCACGAAATATGTCGCCCCTTGAATCGATGATGACAATTGACCATTTATGAATTCATTATTTTTTAAATTTATAGTCTGCTCAAAAAAAAAATTGTATTCGTAATCACTTTTACAAGTGTGATTTAGAAGAAGATAGATTTATTTTATATTCTCAATAAGATTCAATTATAAATCCGTATATTATGAATTTATTAGCTTGTCGGGTTATTTTGTACCGTCTTATGTACCTACACCATACAATACATTTCACAACAACATAAAGACGAAACTCACATTTTGCATGTACTATACTTTTTTATTAATATTTCCAAACGACGAAATTCATTATTTATTTACTTGGAAAATCACATACTAAACGAAAAAGTATTATAAATGCTATCTAAATGCACTATTAGAGAAAACACGCTTTACAGACGAGCACGCCGATTCGAAGTAGCTTCGTAGGCCTAATATATAATGTATCTTCAGTCTGTCTTAGTACACTGGAAAGCTGGACTAGATTAGCCGAGCAACATATGACAATAAAAGCTACATTGGGGTTAAGAGACATGCAGTACAGATTTCGCGGCACTAGAAATTTCTAGAGCTTCTAGAACAAATCCATTAAAACTTCAATAGCCTAATACCAATACCAGCAGTACTCAAATTGTTTACGGATTTTTTCAAGGAGTATTGCGGGTAAATTGGTCTATTGGAGTTACTATGAAGTATACTATGTATGAGTATACTACGAACTTCCATAAAGTAACGCCTGATTTTATAAATTTTAAGCAAAGTGAACGAACGCCTACTTCTCATCAGACGACACTTTGTCTGTGACGAAGTTAAGACAAGTAAGTGAAGGCAGGAACATCTTCATTGAGGTTCTAGCACCACGCCACAAGGTGTAAGCTCATATACTTCTAACATAAATGTCGAACATATGAAATTATCTTGATTTAATTTGACACATGGGTTTCAGAAATTAAATATACTAAAATGGATAAATGTTTAATCAACTTAAGGGTAAGTAATAAAAAAAACTGATAATAGAAAAAACTATTTTAATATCTAGTTGAATTTCATGAAAAGATCGTATATTCAAATATTCATATTTTTTAAATTTTACTCTCGTTTACAGATAAAATTGATGAAAGATGAAAGATGATTAAAATGTGTCATATGAAATACTTTAGAAATAACGTTAAGATATAATGTATCCAATAGGATAAATTTTATTTTTACTCTCCTACTAGAAATACTCCCTATTAATTATGTTACTATCGATACTATATATAAGCAGCACTTAATATCAAACCGATCTAAAAGGAAGATAGTAATTATCAGAGTACTCATAATAAAAATAGTAACGATGTATATCATTAATCAGTTAAATAGATACTTAGAACTCCCACTTGAGAACAAACAAGTCATTTAATTGATTAATACGGTTTATTTATGTAATAATGAGCTAATGCCTGTGGCTTCAGTGCATTGTCAATTGTCAAAAGTCAAAGCAAATCTGTGGCAAATTAAATTACGAGGCGGCTGAGAGGTTTTTCCTTCACGCTTTTTTTAATTCACACTTTCATAACATATTTGCTCCTTATTTTTTATTATTTTTTTACATGACCATGGATACAAGGCCTTCAGCCGGATGTAATATTTGTTCCGCTCTTATAGTATTGATATGTTGAAAGTGCTACAGACTATACAACATAAATAATTTTCGCGCGCTTATCAACAAAACCAACTCTGATAACATTCTAATAGACAACAAATTTTATACCTATTTTTAAATGACGTCGTTTATTCACACTAACGCTGTGTTCCTTTGATGTCGAATTCGATGCTTCGAGAATAGATTAAGAAATAAAAAAATCTGTAAGCGTAGGCTTATGAGAAATATTAATGAAAAACACTTCAATAGTTGCCATACCATTTATTTATGACCATTCAACCAACTAATGAAGCCTGATACATGGATAAAATAAGGAAACCCACTGCATACACCACCAGTATAATATCCATTGCGGTTGCGAAAACATCCCTAGCCTGCGTATTCTCGGTCATACGCCGCAACTGACACCGAATGTGGCTGCAAAGTTGTCCCAGCTGGGCTACTAGTAGACCAGCCGAATTAAAGACGGCACTGGAAATACAGAAATATATTGAACAGCTGTTCCCTCGGTTTCTATCGAAATAAACGCTGCGTTAGTTGTACATAAATTTATTTTAAAATCTATGATAATCTTCCTGAGGTATTTTTAATCTTTATTCAAAAAAAATTAAGAATCAAGAATGAAAGTGATAATTAAAAGAACATATATATCAACCAAAAAAAACTCTTCAGCTTTACAATTTTACTGTATAGAAAAGAACATTTTTATAAGATTGAAAAGCGCCATCTGTTTTAATTTACAAAAAACTAATAACGTATTCGAAATTCAGTTATTTTATACTAAATAAAAAATTAATGAACATTGTATGGACCGTAATGGATCCATGTGGTGTAAGATTGAAAATAACGCCATCTCTGATTAATTTTTAATAGTAATATTTAAGCTAAGATTACAGAGCAGTATAGTTAATACAAGATTAAACAGATGGAGCTTTAGCAAAACCCTGTATTCCCAATCAATTAAATTTATTCGTCCATTCTTATATAGTATGTTTCGTAAAATACACATAATAGTAAAATGTACATTTAAACTTACTTCGGTGAACAGTGCCAGTGGGAGTACGAATTAGTACTAAAAATGGGTAGGACCAGCGCCGCCAAGTACCAGAAACTGTTACTCAACAGTGAGTCCTGTGTAGATATTAATGCTGATCTCTGGATATCAGCCCTGTAATTTAATCAAATCTAAGCGTTATCGTTCTAAATAGACATCAATACAACATTAATGTACGGAGATATATCAAACATCAATGCATTTATTCAATGAGCGTATTATGGATGATTCCTGCTTCGGTTTCGTTCAAATTAACGTTTCCTTTCGAATTCGATAGCTATTTCAGTTTACGTAATGGCCTAAATCCTCGGGGTGGGAATAATAAAGCAAAAAATGATTTAATTTTATCATCTGTAAAATGATTTTGCCAATCAAAATGCAACGAACGTAAAAACTTTCATTTCGTATTATCGTAATTCCTAAAATGTGTTTTTGTGTTTCGTACAGTGACATTGCTGTTCAGATAACATATACAGTTTATTAGCATTTAATGACGACTTTCAATAGTCTTGCGGATAATTATTAAATGGTTTACGAACCTGACACCGCGTAAAGGTACTTCAGTGGGAGAGTCCCTCATCCAGCGATCCACATCACTACTTAGTTGATTCTCATTTCGGGCCAGCACGTAGGTTGATGAATTTGTCAAGATGCTCTATAAAAAGTAACTAGAGGTGGTAATAGTACAAACTATCTCTATAGTCTATACAGATATTTTCCAAGGTTTAAATTATTTTCTATTCTATATTAAACAATTTTGATTATTTCAATCGAAATTAGAAATCATGTGACCCTGTTACAAGATATAAAAATATCTCCCTTGTAAAGCAAATATATAGCCATGAAAACAGTTGCTCGTTTAAGTTCTCCGACAGCATTACTTTTTAGATTTGATGTAATAAGTTTGTATTAATATTATTAATATAATTTTTAGAAGTTCTATTACCTAATATACATAAATACGAAAAAAAAGATTAGATTATACTTAAATACCCCTTCCGTGGCGTCAGTGACGCTCCTTTTTCTGTAACTTGTTCACGACCTATTCTTAATGTATGGTAACTGACTAAAAACTATGATGGTGGACAACACGACGGTATTCGAAATTATTTAATAATTTATTTTATGAGAATTAGGCTTAGTGTATTCGTAGACAAAAAATTAACCTTATTATATTGTTAGACTACCGATATCTATAAAAATTTGGGATAAAATTACAAACTTTATTAAGAAACTCATATCACAAGTTAGCAAAATCAAATTCAATATGATAATATTCAAAACATTTCTTTTACTTCCCTTGAATTGTATATCTATTGCATAGCTGATTTTTAAAATAATATAAGACTCTTCCATTACTAACATCTGATTCTTGAATCTTATCCGAGACCTGGGTATGATTTCTATTGCTCTCTTGGTTCATGTTTAACCTATATTCATTTTCCAAAGAGTTTTCCAAGTATTCCCGTGCAATATCTGACATTTTGAATTTGTACTAAAAGAAAAACATAAATAGAGCGAGCGAACGCTGTTGTTTGGACGTGCCTCGAATGTTTGAGGGTTTTTAGTGGAGTAAGTATTGTTAATATATTGGCCTATTAGAATTGTATACTATGTACGTCTGCAAAGTAACGCCTGAAGTAACGCCTATTCTTTGATAATTAAAACTTTACTTACACAGACTTTGGAACTTTGAACTTACAATTGACAAAAATAGACAGGGGTATATAGCGCCCTAAGCCAGCTGATCCCTTTTATTGGAAATAACTTCAGCTCTATAAAATAATAACACTTACCAGGATGAAGAATGAATAAATAATAGGTCTTCCTAACGCTTGCTTGCGGCAAGCTTAGGAAATATATCAATTTGATTACATTTTTAACAAAATAAATAATTTCTTATGCTTATTTACTTTTTGAAAATTACATTGACATTGTTCGAGGCTATTAAAGGAGGTTTTATTTGTTTACAATTGTTCGGAATGGTTTCTTTTTGAAGTGAAACTTCTTTAAACGCTTGACTTGAGGAGCTGGCGAAAAGAGAGCAGTGTGCGGGCCCATCTTTCTCTTATAGCTAATAATGAAGAAAAATAAAAGATCAAAGTTTGGTAAATAGTCAACCTGCTTACTGATGTGGAATTCGGGATGGTATTGCTAACATTTGTGTTGAGGTGGTGGTAGTGGTTTTGCCTCCTGTGTGGGAAGGGAAGAAAGTACTATAATACATGATAAGCCTGTGCTCACATATTTACTTTCAGGTTGTAAAAAGTTTTCTTCTCGGAACGTTGATGTAAAATGATCTTATAGAATTGTAATTATAGACTTACTATTCCTTCCATTCTGAATTGCGAGCCTATTTACATTTTACGAAGATCTTATGGTTCGTATACCATGTGTTGAATTGAATGTAGACACTATTAGTTATATTTACCAATTACTTAGTCTCTGGTAGCAATCTACCAAACGCCAATGCATGATTTTACAAGGGTAAACAATCACCTTGTTTTTATGTCAATCCTGGATTGATTTTTGTAATAAAATTCCGAGTCGACTTGTCAGTCAATAAACAGTCACACTTGACCGGTCCTGATTAAATTATACACAGTTGATTATGACCTACAAATTCATTTGTTAATTCAGTAGCGCGTGAACTTCAACTATTTTTTTATCTATGTTATTTTTAATGTCATTGTGTGGTCTGCGAGGTGGATTTGGCGCGAACGGCTGGAGTCCATTGTTCGCTTGACGTCGATTTGAATTTTAGACATCCCGCCGTTTCTTTATTCGCGGGTGCACAGATAAAAAAGGTTTTATTGTCAATTGATATAGAAACTTTTTGCGGCATTCTTTACAATGGTAAATTAGTTAATTTGAAAACAAGGAATTATTCAAAAACGGAGTGGTAAAAAAAAGATTAATAGTCGTGGGCTAGGAGGATTGTATGATGACGTAGTAATAGCATGGGAAATAAAGATTACATTATTTCTTATTCCGGTTTTTTAGTACCACTTGTATTATTGTCATTTTCATAGTAGCGCTATTTGGATTTTCTTTTAATTAAAGTGAGAAAGACGTGTAGTTACAGTGATTTTGTAATTCGAATGCAAATGACGGCGATTTAGCAATGACAAGTCGCCATGATTAGGGTTATTGTCAACGAGGTGACTTAATGACTTAATCAGACGACTGCGTGTTGTGCAGTAATCTGGATCAGTGCAAGAACAAATGAAAATCAGTGCGTTTTGTTCTTATATAATACGATATTTATTCTTAGCAATACAAAGTAGAGAATTTCACGATACACTTTTAACAAGAAATTCTTAATAATTTGCTATTACTAGGTTTTTAGTAATATTTAGTATGATCTTTATTTTTACCGAATAAACAATGCAAATGTGGTTGCTGTAAAAATTCCTTTATGTTTTTTTTTAGCAAGAACACTAAAATAATTATCTCGTTGGCTTGAAAGATGGAAAGTGCGACGAAAGTTGCACGAATCGATCAATTTTTTCATGTGGCAACACTTTTTCAATCCAATACTGGCCACACTGCGGGACACCGCTACCGTGAATATTTCGCAACTTTTTTTCCACTTGACTCTTGATATACGTCAAAAATTAATCGATGCTAGCTGTCAGTAAGGAATTTGTTGAATATTTTTACTTTGGTTTAACGCGTTCTCAAATAAAATTGTAATTTGTTCGATATGAAAATGAGGCGTCAGCAAAAAAATGCATATATATTGTTATTGTAAAATACGGACATGAGACTTACGATTAGTGACACAGTCGTCTCGCAATTGCGTTGCCGGCCTGTCAGAAGACGATACGCTTTTTTTAAGGTAGTAAGCTAGTAGTGGTTCGGAAATACCTCAACCGACTGACCTGTCTTAAGTGGTAGAACGGATGTAATTATTATTATACAGTCTGCCAGTTAGTGAACTGTGTAGTATTTTTAAATGTATATATAAAAATGTCAGGAGTTTGCGTAATCAATTTGGAGAAGTACACTAAAATGACTAACACCTAAGAACCTAACTTTACGGATCCCTAAGCCCTTAAGTGTCTAATGCGGAGTAAAAAAACGAGGCTCAAAGCCTACGTTAGAATCTACTATCCTACCGATAGAGGTAGGTTTTTAATTGTTATTGTAATTGGGCTGAACAGAGATTCTAATTTTGTAAGCAAATTCATTCGCTAAAAGTAGATTTGTGTTTAATGAAACTTGGGGTTCACCGTATGAATTATCCTGATTTTATTACGCAGCATCATAATAAAAACTCTATATAGAGCTCTAGATCAACAGACGCACACTGTTTGTTTAACATTAAAAAATAAATCGGCCATATGCTGACCAAATAAAGTCGTAGTCAACCCTTTATTTGCCGCGTTTAGACCTCCATTATAATATTTAATGCTATACAAACAAGGGATTTTTCTAAATCACTTCATCGTCCACTAATTGACTAAATGGAGCGGCTTTTATTTTGGTCCGTTAGCTTAAATTACCATTTAAATGTGAGTTAATCGTAAAAGGCCATCACCGGTGAGAAAAGATCAAAAACTTTTAACTTACATGCAGGAAAAGTTCACATGAAATCTACGGTAACAATTTACTGCTTATAGAAATCTATTGAACTTGTATAAAAGCGATTTTATTACATTATTAACATAGGTCGGCGTTTCAAAAGAAGCTAACCGTTACTTGAAAGGCCGGCAACGTACTTGCAAGCCCTTTGGCAGTGTAAATGGCGGTGACTTAACAGGTCAGCCCTGTTTTATGAAAATAAAATAAGTGCTTTAATATTGCAAAGCACATGAAATAACTACTTACAAATATAGCATTATTATAACATAATAAATAATAATAAGTATAAAGCGTTTTTATTTACTCTAGCTTACATATTTACAATCATATATTGTCTATTTTATTTTTAATAGGGGTAAGTAGGGTTAAAAAAAATTGTTTAAATGAGGTTAGTAGTGTTAATAGCTATTAGAGTAAAACCCATCTTGGGTGAAAGCCTTTCATTATTATTATATAAGATGTTTTATTTGAAACATGTGTTTATGTTACGCAACAGAAGTTTATTTTATTTTCATATACTGTAGAAAGCTCTTCGCCGGTATATAGTTAGTTCGCGCCAAGATTTATGGAAATAGGATCATTTACATCAACCCTTTTGATGGCTACTTTGGTTCTTCATCCCTTATTAAGACCTCATTTCGGAGAAATGTCGTAAACACAGTGATTAGTTTATAAATAAAATAAAATATTATAAAATGAGATGATAGTCTTATATTATAAACATTATATGTAAATTCAAAACGCTACGTAATAGCGACATGGTTACAACAACGTTTAATTTGCAACCTTGGCTCAAAATAACAATATAATAAATAATAATTATAAAGCTGTACAGTGTCAATTGAATAGCATTATTATATTTTTATTATCTTTGAATTAAATAAACCTTGGAAAATATACATCTATACAAAAGAATTTACGTTGCACCATTTTAGATTTACTTGGCTGTGCCTTCACTTATTATAATTTAAGAGAAAGAGTTGAGTGTTTTATTTAGTTAAATTAAGCATAATGTTTAATTAATATGAGGGATAAACCTCTAGTTTCAAAATGTAAATAGGGTTTGTAACTTTATTAACGATAATATATATCTAATACTATTCTCATCTCACCATTACTTACATTTAGGTTCCAATTACAAATATTCACTGAAGTAAATTTGCACAAAGTGTTTACTTAAGTGCTCATCTAAGTAAAAACAACTAACCTAAGAAGGTTTTTAAAGATTAACATCCTATAGGTAGTTAAAGTCCACATGCTATCGTTTCCAATATCCTGTTCGAATTTTGAATTCGCGTCAAAGCCTACCCTCCCTTCCGGAGCACGTGTCTTCGACACAAACAATTCTTCGCAATTCAAAAACCGACTAATGAATCTTCTATCCTTATTCCTCTATCGCATATTACGAATTGTGTGAAAGAGACGGTCTCAACGACAGTTGGTATGGCGTCTGCCACCACCATATGTTACTTGAGGTTTCAAAATTACCCACCCGATGGATGGCGATTTTACCTTCGAAATTGTCTATTGATTTGAATGACAGATCCTTAAATAGGTAGCAGTTTTTGTCTTTTACTATGAAATACTCATATACAATAGACACACACACACATATATTATTATTATACAGGTGACTTTTTTGTTAGTGCAGTACCTAGAAAACATACCGCCAATGTTGCATTTTTGTTAGTTCTCATGAGGTAGATGAGCTGGCTAGATAATTTCCACCGCTCTTTCTAAGTATTTGATGTGTAGCTGCCACCATCACTGTATGCTATACATGAAATATGAATTTCAAAAATACAAAAGAACCAAAACAACTCAATCAATACACTGTAACTAGATTTCTTTCCTATATAATATATAATACATCTATTTAGTATATCACTTCCTCAGATGTGGTCAGAGGATTTGTCTAGTCATATAAAACTACTATTCAGTCAGCTGTTGGCAACAAAAACTAATTTTCAGGCCAAAGCAAGCATTGTCAAAGGGATGCGCACGCGCCATATGTTTCACTCCCCCTTAGAGCCTTGAATGATTGATATGTTTTTATATTTTTGAAAAATTGTGATACGAAATAATAGAAAAACATTAAGTACAGCATTTTTGTTAAAATACCTTACTTAATTTTAGATTCATCATAGACTATAGAGATTTGTATAAAAAGTCAGTTCTAATTCAAAATAAGTAGAGTGCGCAGATAAAACATAATTTAGTATAACCAAAACAATTAAAACAATATAATGGGACGAATAACTCAAGTTTTTTTATTAAATCGCCTCCAGTGTTAAGTGACAAACTGGTTTGATTTTTTGCCAAATTTTTACGGTATATTAAAGCAAATTAGCGTTGAAAAAAAACAATGAAATTTATTAGTTTCCTGAACAATAAACAGAACTACCGGTGGTCGTTAAGATAATTTGATAAGATGTGTTTGACAATTTGTCAAACAGATGAGTTTTATCGACTATGCAAATGTATAGAACCTGGTTTTGGTTCAATGCTCGTAATACTTTCAAAAGGAATCAAATCTTTAATCTCAAATCTAGGTATTACGAAAGTAGGACTATCTCAACAATTATCTAAGCGTTGTTTTTATACGCCAGTATCATACGAATACTATAAACGCTACTTTTTTTTCATCTTTTGTTTGTTTGTTTACGTCTTGTTTATGTCCCGTTAATTATTCTCTATAATTATTTGTGAACCGCGTTTAAGAACTCATCTGTATCCGTGATTGTATTGTATGTGTGTAAAAATATGTGTTTGTTGTGTTTCTTGTTACAGACGGATGTTGAAGATTACAATTAATAAAGATTGTCCATAATATCAAGTAAATATGAATAATGCATATTTTTTTATATATTTAATATATTCTGGCGTGCGCTGCCGAAACCGCCAGTGCGTTTACATACATACATATTACATACTTTTAACTAGCTGGAAACTTACTTTGAATAGGCCAACAAAAAAGCCTGCAGTATATGGTATTAATCAATTGATTCTTAAATGAAACTAGATAAGTTTCTCGCTTCTATTTATATTATATACATAACATACTTCATTTAATATGAGAATGTATGTAATGGCGTGCCCGGGTTTCTAACGCCGGTCTAGTATGTAATAAAACTTAAACAAAGCAGCTTAAAACAGTAATCATTATCAACGTTTTGCAAATAAATTAAATACGATAACACTTTACAAACTATAAAAAAACCTATTTGAGAAAGTGTCTTTTCCCTTGCATACTGTTTTATCGCTTCTAGGAACAGAAGCCGATACAATAAATGCTATGAAACACAAAACGATAGTTTAACTCTTATCTACGTTACAATAACCTTACACTTAAGGCGTAAATAAGTTATGCTCTCGGTTCATTGCGTAAAAGGGCCTATCTTGAAACATGTGCCAATCCAAAATTTGTTCCAAATCAATCGATGTACGACTCAAACTCCGATACTCATTTGAACTAGTCTCTACTGAATATTCAAATGTGTGTTTAAACGTAAAATGAACTTTATGGTTCTGTTTGTAAGATTTATTTCTAATAAATATCTTCGTGACAATTGATGCGTAAAATAGGGTTGTCTGTTTGCTCATGATCGCCGCGTGGACACAATAAATTCAGTTTTATTGCTCTGCTTGACCGACTGTCGATTTTTAATTTGACAATAATGACTTTGTTAATTAATGGTGTTGGTTTATCTCAGCGCCACGCTTTTGACGCCACTGCAGTATAGCGTATCGTTTTTAGTTAGCAAATGTTTATAATATTGTCTTTTATTAAAATAACTATTACTCATTTAAATTTTTTTACAAAATATAAGTATATAATTTTCCGACGTTTCGGGTACTTTACAGCGTGCGTGGTCACGGTAGACCACGTCGAAACGTCGGAAAAATTTAATTTGTTATATACTTATATTTTGTAAAAATACATAAGTAAATCCGTTAACAAAGTGTTTTTCTTTAAATGTTTATAATTCAGTCTTCACTAAGTATAGTTTATAGTATTAGTGTGTACTTTTGCTCCTTCATACTAAAAACATAAATAAAGGAAACATTGCGGCGAATTGGCGAAGTCTAGGACCAAAATACAACGGCGTGTGCCAGGACCACGCGGCTCGCTTATGGAGACAAAAAAATGTAAAAAATCTGTGGGCCTTTCACGTTGGAATTATTTCAAAAAATGCCTGTAAAAGAGCCGGTGCACTCAAATTTTATGAGTGTTTCGTATTCTTGTTATAGTCCTACATAAAACGATATTTTGGTAGAATAAATGTCGAATTATATCCTTTGGTTTATGATGTCTTTTAAACATACGACTTCATATACTAGTATGCAAAAATTGCTCATATACCTACTCACCTATATAACAATTATATGTATTTCTTATAACAAATGGAAACTATTTATTACTGTATATTTATTATTTTCCTTTCGTGAACTCCGCTTAACTATTGAGATACGTCATGTATATCTTCTATGTATTCTAATATATTAAAGAACTCATGTTTTAAATCTGAAACGATTCCATAAATGTGATTGATTGACGCATTGACTCAGCATCAGCATAATACAGTATGCGGTAAGCATTATAGCCTAACAATTATCTCTTTAGCTACGGATAGAAAAATTCCCGTTGTGAATTTCAATGCACTTAGCATTGAAATTCACAACGGGAAATACATCCTTAAAATAATGTAGCAGGGTATAAATTCAAAAGCTCTTACTTTCGCGATTTACGACATTTTTGGCCGGGGTGTGCTATGCTACTATGAATAATGGTTGATCATCGATTATTCTATTGATATTTCTACCAAAATATGCTATAATTGGCGGTTCTACTCGCAACCGGTTATTAAGAGGTTGCGAAACATCAAAATATTTCTTAAATGCTTTTGTGCAAGGGCGTGATATGGCCTATGAATTTATTTCAATTTGAATTCTTGTGGGTGTGTTTAATTATGGGTATTAAATCTTTGGTAATTAAGTTGCGAAGGCTTTCGGCTCATTATGATTTTTCTAGACAAAGCGTAGATGCTACGATGCCAACTAGTACGTAATATAATTTACAGGCTGAGGATTAAATATGAATTAGGCTTCTTAAGATTCGTTATACCGTTGATTATTGACCACCACCATTTTGCACCGACATGCCACGCGAGAAATGTTTCGCCCTGAATCGAAGTCAGAACCTCTGGGTCGGCACATACAACGACAGCACCGTAAAATATATTACACTGTAAGAATTAATCGTTATTTGAATTTTCATGAAAAAAAACCAGCGTCCACCCCTGCATGGTTTGACCCAATCGATTAAGTTTTTGCCACACGCGCTTCTAAATAAAATCATAAATTTAAACATGGCTGTAGGTGGCAAAAAATCGTACATTATGAAATGCCCCGGGCGTGGCATGGTCAATTTATGACTATATCTTATGGCCCATTTTTGACCATAAGCGCTTTGAACATTGTTACTCATATCGGTTCCCACATTTGTATTTGAACTGTTATTGAAATGCAGAGCGTTTTGGTATTTTTATGTATCTTTACAATGAGTCAATATTTTTTTCCGTAAAACTGATACTAAACACTAAAGTAAGTTGACAGAACATTAAATTCACTGACAAGTATAAAAATAATACGCTTATACGCCAATTTAATTGTTTTGCAAGTATTAATAGATTGTCAAAGTCTATCCCTAATTTGACACAGTGGTCATTTGACGTCATCATAATTAGTTTCCTAATAAAAGAAGTATTGTTACGAATAGCGTTACTTAATGAATTAAAATTTCAGCTTTTTTAAATTAATAAAAGGTTTTAGTGGTGTAAAATTACACTGGAAAGTCCCAACCAAGTTTAGTAATGATCCGATTTTTTTAAATTCTATCAAAAATTGCATTAGGCTAATAAAAAGCACTTGCGGCGAACCACTCTGCTAAGTAGATGATCGCTATTTGATGACAAGCTCCTTCTTTGCTAATAGAATCAAATACCCTACAATTTGGGTCAATTATGACCTATTCCTGTCATATCGAACCGTATTTACTACATCCTGTTATTTCATTCAATTTGCAAAATTACCTTTTTCATAAAGTGTTGATGTAGAAGGGACAATGTTTAAAAAAATACTTGAAGCTTTGTAACGAAGCAAAACATTAACAAACAGTTTCTAATGACGCACATGTTCGCTGCAGTGAACGTTAAGGGAAGAAACTAAATATATTTAGAAGTAGCCGACATATGATCTTGCGTAACTCAAAAAAATACGAACTTCTTCAGCTAATCATACAAGACAAAGTGGCGGGTAGAAGAAGGCCTGGCCGCAGACATACATCTTGGCTTAAGAATCTTCGGCAACGGTTTGGTCAAAGCACGAAGTCATTATTCAGAAACGCGGCATCCAAAATCAAATTAGCTATAATGATCGCCAACCTTCAAAAGGAGACGGCACCATAAGAAGAAGCCATATGATAAAACTTACATTAACTTGTTGGATGATCTGTACATTTTCAGTTACAAAGGGTAACTGAAACTGTACAGATCAAGTTTAAAACAAAAGTTTTCGTTTAGTTTTTGATAGCAGAAAATCGCTTGCCCAAGGGGTTTGCCGTTAGCCATAATAGAGTTATTAACCCTACATGGCCAATAATAAAATTAGCTCCGATATTTCATAATACCTTTTTAATCTGTGAAAGACATTAACGGTATTAGGGTTATCAGATTTGTTCTGCAAAGTGATGCTATTTTAGATGGGAATCATTTAAATTCCTTTAACAGGTAACATGTTTTTTATTAATGTTATTGTTATCATTATTATTTGGATATATAGATAGTTGAATGCTATATGATTGAATTGTCATAACTCAAAGCTTTATAAAGCTCAGTTAAATATTTTATTATAAGTTTAGTGTCTGTGAGATGGATACAGCATATAAAAAGGGCCAATAATGTCATAACAATGATTTTAGTTTTATGACAAAATAAATGTTAAGTTTAACTAAGTTTAAAGTCTAAGTTTTATTTAGTAAGTGTCATTGACTTACTTGAAATATTATTTATATGATTTGGTCTACGCACCGTAGACAGTATATCAAAAGTAAGAGCTACGCTGGCGATTGGCCGACGTCAGTTCCTTAAAAGTATTATTTTTATATCACTATTACAGATAGATTTAAAATCAAATCGAACTGAAAAATTAAGAAGACTAACTGTGTCGGCTTTGAGGTGTTAAATTCGCGGTTAATATTTCGGTAGCAGCTTTTTGTAAATAAATTTTCTGGTTTCGTCTATATAACAGGAGCAGGCTGAAAAACAGCGCTGTTTGAGAATTCAAACAGCTATAAGCTGAGTCTGGTCCTGATTGCCCCCCTTTAGATCGAAACAATCATATTCTTTCTCTCCCCTATTTTTAATGATATTTATATTTCTTTTTTATAAATTTGTTTTTTTTTTTCATTATTATGTAGTTTCCACTTTATGATTGTTGATTAAGTTTAGTTTTTAAGATTAATTAAGTATAAGTTAATGGCAATGGCAATAAACGAAAAATATTTAAATGTGATGCTTTGATTGATGCTTGCTTCTGTTTTATTTTTTTTAATTTACAGTTTCTTGGTTATATAAATAATCTTGATTTATAATTTGTGTAGGAAGCTAATTTCTAACAGCTCAACGATCTGATACGAGTACGAAAAAATGAAAGAGCCAATGTTGTGGTTAGTGCGTCCGTATAATTATGACAATGTCGGCTTATTCCGGTGTCCGATGGTCGGTGATGCGTGCAAAATGTACAATATGGAAGTGCAGAGATGTGATCAGCAGTCGACGTACAAGTTTTGATACTTTAGTAATAATGTCGGGGCACATTTCAGACACAGAGAGGCAGAGGACGTTTAGGAAAAATACAGAATGTAAAAAGGTGTGATTCATAAATACATTTGATTAATCTAAATGGATAACATACGCATCACACAAATGTTATTGAGAGAGTTCGAGAGAGAGTGAGAGAGATCCCTTGACCCATCGGGCAGCCGACTACCGCCTTGTCGATTAGGTAGTTTTTAAACCATTAATTCATTTATTCATTAAATGTTGTTTTTCGTTAGAAAGTGATTATGTTAAATAATAATAATGATTATGGAATCACTATTTCTACCGACTATTGAATAGACTTTAATGTTTATCTGTAAAGTCTATTATTTATCTATACATATATGGTTCTCTATACTGCAAATAAATAACAGTTAAAATATGTTTTAACGTATTATACTGATAGCTACTTAAAGTTGTTTAACCTTAATATCGTCTCAGCTCCGACGTATGCATACGTTTGCATACGTTGCATAAAAATTCACATCTTTTTAGTATTGATATAATCAGTTAATTTTCAAAACTAGTATCAATATTAACGATTCAAAGAACACGTGACAATATTGGCTATGAAGCGGAAGAGCGAAATCTTACAAATTCTGCTAGCTCCTGTCGTGAAACCTTTTTGGGGAATTATAGGAAGCAATTTTGTACGGTATTTTGAAATTTATCCGTCCTTTTCAAGGAAACCGTGGCTGGGTAACATTTAATTAGAAATTAATACAATGGAGTCACATTAAAGCCAGGAATATCGGAATCGAGCTGTTTGATATGGCATACAATAATTACTAATTTTTTGTTTTAATTGTATTATGTTGTAGGTTATCTATAATCCTATACTAGTCTGTGCATGTTTTAGACATGGACAATTTAAGCGGAAAAATTTGTGGTCTTTGACCGGGATAGATAGTTAGGGTTATTATATACACAGTTCTAACCTTAATATTGAATTATATGAGAACACATATGGCATACATAGATATTAAAAAGAATATGCCCAAAACGAAGAGCGCACCGAGAAACGAGAATTCAATTGTGCTTTGACGAAATACCTAATGAGTAAATATTCTTTAGTATATGTATAGTAAGTATAGTATTTGGAGATAAATAAAAGCATTTTACTTATCTCCAAAGTAAGCTATGTAACTAACACAACAAATAAAAATATAATTATAATAAATACATATAAATTAACGCCCAGACAACTAACTAATATGCTCATCATGCAAATGTTCACATCAGAAATCAACTCTGGGTCAAATTAGTTTGCGTTCCAGCACGGTGACCATCTGAAAATTCTGATTGACTTGAGTGTTTATGCACTAGAAAACATTTTTGCGAATTCGTAAAAACAAAACCACCTGCCTCACTATTCGAACAAAAACCCACCAATTGCAAACCATCTGGCGGCGCATGCGCGAACGAGCGAAGCCCCACAGACAGATCGAATTGTCACAACTGTCATTTTTCCCGCCTCTTCACTTTTCGCGCCCAGATGTTGTAACTTTTTTCGCAAAATCTCGGCTAATTGTTTATAGCGTGATGTAATTAAGTGAATAATTGGTTTAATCGGTATGCTGAATATTCGTGTGAATATCGGGTCAGGTTGAAGAATTTGTGACATACGGTGGTTGGGTCAAGATTTTCTCATGGGAAGAGGCTCGAAATCAGTTCAGACCACCTAGAGGTTGTGTTATCAAATTTGTTGGGTGTTTGGCGTTTTGATCATTAACTCACTTTTATTCTAAAATTAATTTTCGTAACTCGTAAATATTATGAATTTATAAATAAAGGTGTTAGGGTCTGAGAATCAAAAATACCATCGCTATAATTGTCACTTATAAAAGCATTCCTTTATTTCATATTTACTTTTGTCCATTACTATTTGACGAACATCGCGTATAAGTTTATTTTTAATAGATAGAGGCTCACGAGGTCTGTATTGTGTCAAGGCTACATCGTCTGTAGATAAGAAATATCTTCTTATGAAAATGTCCTTACAATATAGGTCTATTATTAACAACGAAAGACGTAACTTATTTATTACGTTACGTACGTTAACGTACGTTATTGTCATATATTTCATATGACAATAATTATAGATCTATTTGAAATTTATTATATAAAGTACATACATACATAACACTATCTTCCGCGAGATTACGCGATTATTTTTTCAAGTTAATGAGCTTGTGTTTTGTATCCTTCTTAAATATAGACTATCCTATACAAAACTAATTTTTGAATTCAATCTTGCCCTTTCGGTGGTTTCAACCAAGCCAAGCTTGACAATGTTAAGAAAAAAACTATTTATTACTCAAATAAATGCAAAAACATTCCTTCGCGTCTTTCTTAACTTCAGTGCTGCCTAGATGAATATTTGGCTACCAGTTTTGAGTTCTAACAAAAAATAAACGCCAGTAGGGCACTAGGTGACCGCAGTCCTAGGGCTTCGGCCACACGGGCGCCGTAATTTCATGCCTCATTTCACCCGTGCACAGAATGCTAAATCTGATGGTTTTTATACATAAAAAACGTGTTTTACAAGACCTAGGGTAACATAAAACTACTTGGTGTAACTTAGATAAAGGCCACGATTAGACAAAGACTTAGTAAATGAATGATTAGTGAAATATAGATATTGTTTATTATCTGTGGTGAATTTATGTGCTCAATTATCTTAATCGCGCTTTGCCTAAATCAATTTCAGACAGTTCAAAGAGGGTTTAGTTAAAAGGATTTAGTTGCTTTTCGCTACTGTTTTTCGTAATTAAACGTTTTTTTTCCGATTCAGTTCCTCTTGGTACATGTAAAGGGTTACTAAGGAAAAGTAATCCAAATGAGACTCCCACACTCATTGTGGGAAAGTCGTTTTTATACAATTAAAAAAGTCAAATGCACACGAAAAGGACGGAAGACTTCCGCAGCATCACTCTGTTTGGGGCACACCGGGTGATGGCTTATTTTGAGTTAACGAAATATCGTCGATGTACAAATCTTGAAAGATAATTTTTTAGAACAGTTTTAACTATCGCTGAATCAGATAAACCTAATTACAACGTGCTAAAGAAATATCTGATATCTTTTATTGAACTCTTCGACATTAGACCTATATTATTTCATTATTTATTCACCCCACAATGATTATCGTTCCTGTCAAATCATTTTTTTTTTATATATTAGTCAGTCAGTAAGTTCCTTACATCTTTTTCATCGTGAACTCAGTGTATCGCATGCTTGCATACTCTTCCTGTGGATAATGACGTCCTGTATTAGAGATGCGGTTCCCATATAATTTTACTATTCCCAGAAACTATTACAAATAACAATAGCATATCAATATTTTATGAATAGTTCTTCATCTTAGTGGTACAATCATGACAAATACCCAGGCTTTAGAAATGCCTTCGAATTAAAAATTTTATCATTGAGCAAATCAACCTTGGACCAGATCATAAATACAATCGGGCGTTACTCTGCGGAAGTCCATAATACAAAACCCTAAAAGACTAAACTACAAGCAATACCCCGTGACAAACCCCACAACCACTCGACGCACGTGTCGACATGACCGGAGCATCCTCAGGTGCATCAAGTGGTTACGGGTATTTCGCGGAGTATCGGTTGTAGATTGGTCTATTAGGGTTTTGCCCAGGTTAATTAATAAGGACATTCGTGACTAAATTTTTCAGTAAGTGATTTTTGATCGGGAAATATTCGCTTCGTGATTAACGCAGCATAGTTCTAGTGAAAAAACATTTTAATGATACCGGGTGGGCTGCCCAAGCTGCCACCCAATTAACTTAAATCAAAATAAAAGTCAAAAAGCTGGCGAAAAAAGTCCAATTTGAGGCGCCAAAATTGCCGCCACCCTTTTGTCACGGTCATTATAAATAAAAAAATTACGATAAAATATAAATACCCCTTCGTTGTGGGAATCTTTTGGCGTTGCCGTTTTTTTATAATTTTTTTCACTGAACAATACTTTGTTGTAAGTATTTGTAAGAATCTATCCCGCTTGGGTTTGACTTCAGCCAATTGGAGCAAAACCTTTGAAATAATTCCATCCTCATTTCGTTGATGATCGCATGACCCGCTTCGGTTGATAATTTATTTATTCGCATCGCTAAGGAATTTAAGTCTCTCAGTAAACATAGAAATATGTTCGAAATATGTCTGATGGTGCATTAAGCGAGTCCTTAATGTTGACACCAAAATAAGTTTATATATTAAAAACTGTTTATTTATTTAAGAAACGGAATCCCAAAGTCAAGGAAGGAAGCTTTTTCTTCGCCGCCCGTGACTCGGCGAAATTACGTAAAAAACGCCGATTCTGCGATGACTGTGTGAAAATACAAATCAACTTGATGTATCAATTTTAAAAAACTTTATTATAAATTGAATTGTTACTTTTTCAGTGCCATACTTATTTTGAAGAAATAAGAAAGTATTTATGATTATTTTATACTAGTCTTAATTATCATGGCCCGTCGTCTCGACACATTATCATAATATATATACATGAATATGCAGAGAAGTAAAAAAATGGGTTAATTTTATTGTGGAGTGTTTATATCACTTCGCTCTTTGTAACTAGTGAAAAATGTAATTTTTGTATCGTTTGAACTGTACACAGTAGCCTATGTGTATATTTTGAGCTATATAATTGATTATTATTAAATAATAATTTTAATATTATAATTTAATATGTCAGAAATTATAATGGATTCACCATTCTCACGGGCTTTTTTACGCGTTGAAGTGGCTCGAGGGTGGCAAGCTAAAAATCAGTAGCTCACGTAAACACTTGACAGGTTCAAGTATTTTCTTAACGAATAGCTAAGTTTGGAGATTCTATAATTGATGAAAATGCATGTTTTTATACCAATTATTGATAGGTTATTTAGGTGCTCGTCACTTTGGTTATATAACACATGCTGTCATAGTGATTAAGATTTTAAAACAAAGTGAAAATTTATTAATCTTTCGAAAAATGTATGTCTACAACAATGAACAAATTATTATGATATTTTTTCGCGGTAAGGAAAAGCCGGTCCAATTTTTGGGGCAACTGTGTTCATCTCAAGAGAGCCTTATGACAAAAATACAATTGTTTACTCGATATGAAATGTTTTGACATTGTCTTTTCAAATTGATTTAATTCCATTTCAGTTATTTTAGTTCCGAGTTTACTTTGTCTAATAAACTGAACTTAAACCTGAGTATTTAGACGCCGCCAGTATGTAATAAATAGAATACTTTGCGGAAGTCCATAGTACAGAACAGAATAGACCAATAGTAATAATAGATTGGTCCATTAGAGTTTTGTCGCCAGTATGATAGATGGTAGGAATCTTACCGACCTAGGAAATAGTATAAAATAGTGGTATTTAAATAAATAAAATGATTAAATTCATACCTCCATAGTAACTATACGTGAATACCAACCATTGATTGAAAATGGCACCACTTATAATACAATTAGTATTTACAAAAAAGATAACAAATTTAATAAAACTATAATTAAAATCATTTCTAATGCAATTATTTGAGAACAATGCCTTTCGCTCCGGTACTAAATGTTCCTATAAGATTAGCCTCAAAAGTAAACTATTCAAAGATCGTTTTAAGCATAAAATCGCAATTTTTAATCGCGGCGTGTGTTCTAACTCACAAAAGGGGTTTAACAATAGCCTATTAACCCTCATTGGTACAAATTAATTTCTGCAACGCTCAGTACCCTTTAGTGATGACGGGGGGTTATATTGTTTTCATGTGATGATAGTGTTTTGTGATGATGATTTATAGCTTTGAATAATTTATGGTTCTGTCTTCCGGTGTGGACTTATATTTCGTGATAACATTATGTTGTAGTATTTTAAACAGATGTTGAAACCCCCTCAAAATGCAGTTCATAAAAACTTTGTAACCTTTTCTCAAAACCATGTTTTCCGTTAACTAACTAAGTTTTCCTTATCCCCTTGAATTTCCTTAAGTCAATATAAAATATACTATAACATTACGATTATTTTTTGCGAACTTTGAACAATCAAGAAATAGTATAAATAGTAAAATTTTGTTAACTCAAAACCTTCATATGAGTTCCCGCCAATGTATGATCTTAATCTCATTGTGTGGGTCATGTCGACCACTTTCGACAAGCTTTCCATAAAATAATTTATTTATTTTAAAGGTTAAGAAACAGGTATAAACTATACACTAAGGCTAAAGCTTATACTAAAAATCTTTACTTAATTAATAATAATTTTTCTTTAATGGAATGTCACGTAAACATTGCTGCTTTTTACTATTGTTAAATGTTTCAAGTTAGAACGGCTCAGTTCAACGAATCAGTTCCCTTTGTCCAGCTTGCAATGTTGCAATGTTTAATATCGTGTATTGTAAATTTACACAATCAATAAAATACTTATTCAATATTCAAAATTACTTTCATTTTAAGTCACATTTGGTAAACAGATTCTCGCCAACAGTTACGGCCACACATTTCTAAGGCGTAACAAAAAACCTATCCCAATGAGTTATTAACGTGAGTCAAAATAAAGAGTTGATTAATATAAGCAATATAGAGCGATAAAATATAATGAAGAAATCAGGACCTCCCAAAGCTGTACGAAGTCGTCACGATCAATAAACTTCTCAGCATCAGTTTATTAATGCAAATAGCTCGGCGGATCTTTGGCGATGGGTATTACACACCGGGTGGTAGCCGTTATATTTTATGGCAACTGATATATCTATTCTCTTCAAATTATAGAAGAATATTTCAACGATTTAAACCCCTATTGGAAGACAAATAATTCGAATACTAATTTTTGTGAGAACGTAAAGTATTTATCTAAAGAATTTTCGAAACTTTCTGAATTAAAATTAAATATTTTCCTGACTTTATGCACCGGTCTACCTATATCTACAATTAATGTCAATACAGAGCCAGGGAACTAAAATTTAACTGTGTACGACAGTCTGCACACGATGGATTGTTCCCAGCGGTTTCGGTAAACGCAAATAATATACCATAATACTTCGCGCACTTATCTCTCACAGAATCTCATTACATAATTACCCGCCGATTTTTCCGTTTAGGTATCTCCTAAATACTGTACTTAGCATCTGAAACAAGTCAAATTTCGCAGAGCAAATTGCCCTACCGATGTTTTCACACTTAAAATAATTTTAATTTAGTCGCTCGTGTCTGTAATAGGTCCACGTGCTTGACGACATATGGGCGGCCATCTTGAAAAAGCCGCGTCATGTGGCGGGAAAAAACGTAAATGATAGAGGAAATGATTTTACGCGTATATTTCAAGCTTTCTTTATATAAAGAGGATGTTGTTATTAATTTATGTAATTTAACCCTTTATAAACATATGTTTGGGTTCGGATTAACTGCTATTCAAGGGGTTGGATGCGTTTAATTTTGAATTTATTTTGATTGCGTCTTGTTTTCGTTGTATCCGGGGAAACTTCCGTTTGGGAGATATTTAGACCTTCATCAAAGTCAAAGTCAAAGTCAAATTTATTTATTCAAATAGGATCTTTACATGATCACCTTTGCACGTCACTTAAAACTAAATTTATAGGCTTGTTCACTAACGCGCCCGAGTCTGAGAAGAACAAGCAAGAAACTCAGTCGGGTTTGTCTTTTTTTTTGATCATGCTTACAACTTTTAATTTTTTAGAACAGGAGCAATTTAGTCCCAAGCACTTCTGTCATTCAGATAATCCGCGGTCCTGTAATAGGCTTTAGCAATCAATTTTCTTTTAATAATATTTTTGAATTTGTTTATTGACAGCTCTCGGAATTTGCTTGGGACTTTATTATAATAGCGAGCACCATTTCCTTGAAATGAATTGCTTATTTTATGCAGTCTTGTGGATTTAGCACATAAATCGTTTTTATTTCGGGTATTATATTGATGAAAGTCACAATTAGTACTAAAACGATTTATGTGTTTTCTAACATACATGATATTTTCATAGATATATTGACCAACAAGCGTCATAATATTTAAATCCTTGAATCTCTCTCGCACCGACTCCCGTGGGGGCAAACAGCAAATCGCGCGAATTGCCCGTTTTTGTAAAATAAATATAGTCTGAACCTCCGCAGCATTACCCCAAAGAAGAATGCCATAAGACATTACACTGTGGAAATAACTATAATAGACTAGTTTGGCTGTGTGAAGGTCGGTGAGGCTGCGGATTTTCTTGACTGCATAGGCAGCAGAACACAATCTATTTGAGAGATTTTCTATGTGTGCCCCCCACTGGAGTTTACAATCCAATGTTATACCTAAGAAGACAGTGCTGTCTACATAATCTATCTCCCCATCTTTTACTTTTAGTTTGGCTGTATTACAATTTTTATTACATGTGCTAAATCGTACACATTTGGTTTTCTTTTCATTTAACATTAAATTATTTAGGTTAAACCAGTTAACCACTAAAGAAATAGCATTGTTTATCGTATCAATACTTTGGTTCTTTCTATCAACTTTGTATAAGAGTGAAGTATCATCAGCAAACAATACTATTTCTCCAAGCTCTTTTACGGAGAATGGGAGATCATTAATGTAAACCAGAAACAAGAAAGGTCCAAGGATCGAGCCTTGTGGAACACCCACACACACCTGTGACCCCGATGAAGTAACTCCATTAATATTCACTTTCTGGATTCTTCCTCCTAGATACGATTGAAGCAAATCAGCTGCCTTGTCGTCAATCCCGTAGTGTCGTAACTTCCTTATCAGGGTTATATGATCGACACAATCGAAGGCCTTTGACAGGTCGCAAAAGACGCCAACCGCATCATGAAAGTTTTCCCATGCGTCAAATATATCGGTAATCAATTTTACACCAGCATCGATCGTGGAGCGCCCCCTTGAAAAACCGTATTGTCTGTTATGCAGTAACTTATTGGATTCAAAATAATTTGACAACTGATCAAGCAGAATCTTTTCAAAAATTTTACTCAGCGCAGGCAGCACGGATATCGGTCTAAAATTTGTAGGATCTGAAGTGCAACCTGCCTTGAATAAAGGCGTGACTCTACTTAATTTCATCTTATCTGGGAAAACTCCACAATCCATGCATTTGTTGAATATTAATGCTAGTTCTGAACTAATTACATCAATTACTGATTTTAGAATAAAGACAGAAACGCCCCAGAGGTCTTTGTTTTTTTTCATTTTAAGCTCGTTGAATGTTCTTATAATGTCTTTGCTATTGATATAGCTAAACTTAAACCTTTTCGGACATCTAGGGACGTTTTTCTCTAAACACAATAAGGCAGCATCAGGCGAAGAATTTAGAGTCTTCGTGATTGTGGCTGGTATGCTTGAAAAAAAATCTTCAAAAGCAGTGGCCACTTCCTTACTCGATATTAAAGTTTTACCATTTATATTAAGCTTATATTCGTTTACATTGGAGACTTTTCCTAATTGCTCATTTATTATTTTCCAGGTCGCCTTTACCTTATCACAACTATTTTTTATTTTACAACTCAAAAATTGTGATTTGGCAACCCTACATTCTTTTTGAAAAGTTTTCGAGTATAATTTTAGCTTGTTTCTAAATTCTTCACTATTATTATACTGCCTTTCATCATACATATCATATAGTTTTAATCTCATTTTATGTAATTCCTCACTTGCCCAGTCACTGAACTTGCGCAGGATATTATTACTTCAAGATAGGAATATTTTTGCCTTATTTGATTATTAGGTCGGTTACAGGAGCTTGTAGCTGTAAATAACAAAAGGTAAATAGATATAGAAATGGTCAGTGATGCGATCGCATCCAGCGAAGAGCAGTTCGAATTCTTATTGTCCTGTCATTTTCCGAGCGGCTTAATCTTTTCGAGCTGCATGAAGTCTTTCTGCATCTTCTATAGTATTTATCATGGAGAATGTCCGGATTAGTTGTTGGGGTTGATACCAGTAGCTGAATGACATCGCCGAAGATGAACATCGAGGCAGATGCGAAATTCCATCCGTATCACCTCGATGTCCGCCGTTCCGAACCAATACTACTTAGCGACCTTCGATAAAAGACCACATCGTCACTTATTCACTCTAAATGATAAAATTACACTATTCTAGAAAAAAATATAAAATATTTCATGAATCTACTTTCCAAAAAGTCAGTCATTCTGAAGAAGAGAAAGCACAGATTACTAATTAAATTCTGAATCAGAATATGACATAACAACATTTATTACTTGAATATATGTTACACTAATATACAAATTAAAGACATTACCGTAAGAGACTTAAATTGCCCGTTTAGCAAGACGATTGAATTATAATATTTAACAGTTTAAGAGAATTTTAAATACAGTTGGCAAAGACAAATGGCCCGCCGGGGGGCAAACGTGTCCGAAGCGACGTATGCCAAAGATTGTCAATTGTTGATATTTAAAGTATGAGTTATATCGTAAATAAACTATACTTAATTTATATCAATAGAGGAAAATAAAAGTTAGAATACTATAGATGATAGAAATGGTTTCATTTACGTAATAGCTCGACGTTGAGTGATTTTATTCTTCAAGTTTATACACCCTTATATTTGATTTAAATTTGTGGTTGGTAAAGTAATGTTCACTTCCGTAAAGGCCGGCAACACACTCGTTCTTTGTTGTTGCCTTGGGCGGTGATCAGCTCTAAACACTAAGTGACTCGTTTCCCAGTCCCATAAAAAGCATAGTATACCAGCGTTTTCCACACAGATGATATTGAAAAGTTAATAATTAAATTTTACAATGACTGAAAATTCATGTATTGTCATTGAGTACCTACAATAAGAGTTCTAAGATAGTATCAATATTTGTCAGAATACAGAGACAAATCAGGCCATATTATTTCTTTAAATCATAATAAGCTCCGACAAGGAGGACCAGAAAGTCTCACGCGACTCTTTGGTCATACACTGTGATTAGCACTTTTGACCATTTCTCCGTTTATATAAAGGGTGTTTTATGTAAATGTTTGCTTCAATTTTTTCCATTACGTAGCACTTGTATCATAAATAAAAGCTCTCTATTCCATTGGCCCAAGGGAGATCGACTGTGGAGCTTTATTAGAAAAATTTATTTGACTTGCAAATAAATTTTGTATGGACTTACTCACTAAAACCTTAAAATGACGAAAATATATTTATCTTTGCCGTGCGTTTGCGTTTATGTTAAAACAAGTAGTTAATATATGCTACGAAGCTATCATACTTTTCCTTTATAAATGGACCATCAAACTCTTTTCGCACCAGTAGCTCCTCTGACTAGCGCGTAGACGAAACAAGCAATTCTTCACTTTTATACAATTGGTATGAAAAGGGAACTAGATAGATTGACGTATAATTAGATGGCATGCTATAACCTAATAATGCAAGTTGACGATTGCATAATGATGGATGTATGGGCAACTGGGTTTGCGGGTTCCAAGCAGGAATTTGAGGCGGGGATCACAATTGTTGACCATAAGCATATATGTACAAATTTAGTCAGCAGGACGCCGCATACGGGAGCGATACATGTATTTAAATAGGGTTAGGGTTGAGATGGAAATAATAATATATAAGTGACTATGTCTATGTTTTAGTTATAAGATTTTATAGTAAATAAGTTATATTGTAGTAGTAATGCTGTAAAGATAGTAGTAAAGTATAGTAAAGTAAAAAAATTTTCAGCTCGTGATGTCTAGTTTCCGAATATGATCGCTAGAAAAGAGTTTCTAGCAGTTTGACTTCCAATAAAATTTAAGCCCTTAATTTTGGGCACCCCATATATACCTAAGAGCTCACCTCGTTAACGTGTTGACTTTGTGTCGAGTGTTACGATTACGTCGAACCGGAGTTCGACTCCCGACCCGACAACTGATTTAATTTCATTCTAATTTGGTCAAAATTACCGCAATTGTGAACTGAGTGCGAATTTACGACACGTTCAAATGCTTAACAACATTTAATCATTTAATATTTTCTCAAATGGTAATCGTATATTTTACTAAGGCATTTTTTAGCTGCTTCTCAAATGTATAACGGTAAACGCTCTTTACGATTCAAATTTACCTCAAATAAATTTAAATAATACTAATTAATATAATCAGGAATTAGTTTGCGGAAAACTGTAAAAGACCAATTTACCAGCAATACTCCGCGAACGCTGTTCGTAGAGGCAACGTGGAGGCGTCGTTTACTGGTGTTTTTGGAGTATTGCTGGTCTATAGAGTTTTGCAATAATACCATATTCTACTACAGTACTTGATATTTGATTAGTTGGTAGGTACGTGAAACTAGATGATGGGGCTTAATATGCGAATACTTTTCAGCAAGCTTGTTCACGGCCAGACAGACAGTCTAGTCATTTACAAAGAACATTTTCTATTTAAATACACACAGTAATACATACATACTATATACTAATTAAAATTGCTTTATTGCAGTTTCTGTCGACTATCATCGAGCTATGTCAGTTCGCCGGTTAAATCTGTTAACCCCGCATAGCTAGTTAGTAAAATACAATTTCCGTATGAAAAATGCCCCAAAAAACTGTAGTGCAAATTCATTTGTCGAACAAAAGCATTGTTAGCGGATCGGATGAACTGACGTCAACACAATTTTGTCTGTTTGCCTTACGTCCGCATCGTGTTAAGGGGAGGTTTATCCAGTACTGTATATTTCGATAGGGTTTGTAATAATGATATTTGAAACTACCTCTAGAAACTAAAACAGTGTCATTAGTAATCATGTTCACGTTTCTTTCTCAAAAAAAAAAAAACTCTAGCAAATAGCAATTAGCTGTTAGCAGTTAGCATCTATATGACATCGAATGACATACTGTGCCTACATATTGTTAATTTTGACTATCGAGTCGACGCAATCATCACCAAGGCGCAATGCCAAATACAATATGATTGATAAACATTATCGACCTCTTGTAATTTTGTGTATTTCTAAAAATTATATATAGTTTATTATCTTTATATATAGTATAGTTATAAGCACCCATTACAAAATCTATAAATAATTATCTAACCTAACCTAACCGAACGATATTATTTAAATATAACAGGTAAAACTTGAAATAATGTGTGGTTTAATTTTAAAATCCATATTTGTAATTTTGCGTAGCTCGTAGCCATTATTTGGAGATGAAAATTTAATAGGAAAACGGAGAGCTTTCCCTTAAATTTGTTTATATTTTCAGAGAGAGGCTGTGACGGTGTTTGATGAGTGGAATGTTTATCATGGCCTCGCTACCCCGCGAATACTGCTTCAAACATCCATGATATAAAATATTCTTGTCAGTAATGTACGTTAATGATAAATCTTTTATCACAAAGGATTTATAAAGTCCTTTAACGGGAAACTTTTGTACAGCAATTAAGGTTTCGTGCTTAAGAATAATATCTTCGGATGCATATCTGATTAGTATTATTTGTAAGTGAAAAAAGCATTTAATCGAAATGGTACTTTTTAATTTTATTATGATTTAGTTTTTCCAAGACCTGTGCCCTAAAAAGAACGACATTTACGAAAGTACTTAGTGATGGGTTTTAAGGTAAATTTAAGTACAGGTTTGGATTAAAAAGAATTATTTATTTTATATAAGCAGCCGTCGTACACATAACACTAGAAATCAAGAGAGCTAGTAGTTAATAAATCAGTAATATATTATAGATATGTCGCCTTGACAGTTCATATGGACATTAAATTAGTTTATATTTCCAATTCTTATAAGGTTATTAGGTATGTTATTTCAAAAACTTCACCATCATCTTGGACATTGTTTACGTCGGTCTATCTTTTTCGCCGTACAAACAACTGTAGATCTCAAATGTCACTTTGCAGTCCTGTAAACCACGCGGAAGTTTGTCACAATGGATTTTTGTTATTTTTTCACGTAAAAACTACTGAAACGATTTTGTTGATACTTTACAAAGCATCAGAATCACATATAGCCTATATTTATAAAGATATTGTGATAATTGTCAAAAATATCAATTAAGTTGAAAAAAATCTACCATCTGCGAGCTATTATAACGTGCATTTTAAAACTACGAGAGCTATACATATGTAATATGATGGAAATGTTTTAATAATTTTCAAAAATCTTATATTTATGCGTAAAGCAAAATAGTGAACCAAAACTACAATAGCAATTGATAATTTAACAATTTAAGATAAACAATACAAATGAAATGTATTAGAATAAGAGTTCCCAAATATAAAGAGTTTTTCCAATGACATAAACAACATACATAATAATTAATACTTATATTACCCTCATGGCACGCGACATTTGTCCCCCTCGATGCGCGTGCGCTCATTTACTGTCACGCTAAATTTCAATAGTAAATGTTTTGTTCTTCCGAAAAAAAAATGGTATATAATATAGAGAAGAAAAAAAAATTCAAATGAAACCAGTAATTTCTGATATCAGGCCTATTATACTATAGAATTAAAATCTATATAAATCAAATCTTATATAGTAATTTTATAATACTTATTAAAGGATATGCTTTTGTCGTCCCTTTCTATTTTTATAGGTTTTGTTTCTCTTTCTCGTTTGTTATTATTTTATTCGTGGCTATTTCGATCAATTTTGTGTTAATAATGAGAAGTCGGCCTATGCTGTTTAGTATGAGAGTAGCCAATCATCCTCATGCCATCGCTGGCACGCGAATGTTGTGTTAAGTTACATAGAGCTCGTCCTAACGAGCGTGAGCTCAGTTAAGTAACGGAGGTTTTTCATGCGAGGTTTCAAACTTGACAAAATGGCGGCAACCACTGTTGGTCACTTAAATCTGAAATTCATTATAGCCCGAGCGATTATTTAGTAGCTACGAAACAAATATTTAATGATAACATGTAGGTATACAATTTTCTTTTTTTTATAAGCATAATTGATAAATCTACTTAGCCATAATAACATTTAGATCTGATTGATCACGCTATTCTATAAACGGACAAACAAAGGAACTAATTATATATTAGAAATACTATATTGTATTTAACATTTTTAGAACGTTCAAGTGATATTTCCACTGATCGAATTCCTATGGTGTCATAGTGCATAAACAAACCTGAGTGAGATCCAAGCTGCCATGTTAAATATAAGCGCTCTATATGTGGTGACTCATTAAAGCCCCTCAGATGCGCACGCGCCTAATTTAGTTTTTATACAATTGTATAGTTATTGGATAACTAGCTCCTATGATTTGGCCATCCCCTTGCTAGATCATAAATTATAAATTATTGCTAATTACGTCCATCGCTCGTTCGCAAAAGAGCTTGTTCACAAAACTAAATAAATAAACGTATATTATAAATATATATACATTATTTATTAATCTAGTCGTAAAAGCAAACATCTTGTACAATATGTTATACGGTTTCTTTAATTTCATGTTAATGTTACTTTGATTAATTCTATGATATAAAACATTGGCTCTACCTAATATAAATACTAGTTTTAGTATATTTAACGAAAATTTAATGAAAAAAATTAAAATGTTCCACTATATTATAATAAAATATTTAAACTTTTGACAAGAGAATTGATGATAGTTACACGCTACCCCTCATGCAACTCAATGAGCCCTAACTAACAACGCCCATACGAATATGATATTGATTAAAATATATTGATTGATTATACAAAGAGCTTTTATTTCGCTCTATATATTCTCTATTAGATTTGAAACGGATCTCATATTAATAAATTACTTCTAAGTGTTTCAAATTTAATAATTTCGAGACACATTTGGCCTGTTAGCCGCAAGGTTAACTAGTGTTTTAGTTAACATATCTGATAACTATATACCAGACAAATGGGGAGGCAATCCGAGATCCTCTGTTGCAGAACAGCATACTGCTGCTACGAAGCACAAACAGTAAATGGTATTAATAATGTATACTTCGTACGAAAGTGGGATCCAGAGTGGGGTCCAACCACTATGTGGAATCAGCTGTGATACGACTTAGGGAGCTTTAAAAAAGGAGCTAATCTTAAAGGACGGCAACACACTAGTGATGCCTCTGGCATTGTGAGTGTCCGTGCTGCATGTTTGCCCCCTGTTATATAAAAAAAAACTTCAGATTAATCAGTGTACACAGAATCAAAGAGGGTGGATCTTAATTAAAGGCAAATTACAATACTCTTATTTGCCACACCTTCCAGAAACATCGTGTTGTGGAAAGTTTGTGTATCTAATGATCCTTAAATAAAAATTAATTTCGAATAGCCTGTTTATTCAAAAGCAACGGTTATTTTAACCATGGAATTAGTTCTAAATAATTAACTCAACGGCGCGTGCGCACACCCTCCGTTAACATTCACCCCGTATTCAAATTAACAAAGCATTACTATATTCCGAAACAATTATTTTATTCTTCTTCAATAAGTCGACCCATTTTAGGTCTTTCCCCAAAGAAAATTGGACCTTAGTACCATTTATTACAGTTGATAATCGTTTGAATGTAATATGATTGTAAAATGTACGTATAATTGAAGAAAAAAGGTGGCACGAGGACTGTCGTACGCGCAAGTATCTTCCCTAGCGATCGAGGGGTTGATTAGGGATGCTCCTTTGTCGATGGAATTGTTGTACAAACATTGTTTATTTTTCATCGTGACCACAAATCTACCCCGTAAGGTCAAATAAAATAGTTATTCAGTATCGGACAGAGATAGAATTTTTAGATATCTAAATATAACAAATCTTTATATTCAGACCTATTTTCATAATAAATTTCTCCTTTTAACTGTAGTATGTGTTATAGGTCTATCTAACTGTTACTGGCAATTAAGCAAATCAGATTCAATACCTATAGATACTAGAAAAAATAAGCTTTTCATTTTCTTCGCAAATGACTCGTTAAGAAACCTTAGAATAAAATAACCAAGTTCGCGTCACCTCACTAACAACGGCGCGTGCGCAGGTGTCGGTTACGCTCCGCTCCGCTCGCCGCTTATCGCGCACCTGGGTCACCTTGGTATCGCATCTAAGATTTAGATGCTCCCTTTATTCCACTGATAATATAAAAATCGCAATTATGCGGCTCTGAATAAAATATCGAAATAGTTTCTTAGTCACCAGCCAAAATCACAGTGGGCCGTCTCACGACCTACTTTGCTAATTTCATTGCTAACCGTGGTAAATATTTAAAGTCGAGTATCATGGTGACGTAGTTAATAATTACTAGATCTCCAGTACTTTTTAATAAAATTCATTCTTTAAATAACAAATTATCAATTATATAACATCGTTATTATTATTTGAAACTGATAAAAACTTTGCATCCCTGTATCCGTCAAAACTTAATCCTTGCATTCATTTTGAACAGTTTACACCTGTCTTTTCAAGGAAAATTGAAGGGAAACATGTTTAAGCCATTGTTAAATCTTAAGTATTGAACTCTACATTATGCTACTGACATGAAATCGCATGCACCTCATTACTTTGAACTTTTGCGAGCTTGAATGAGCTTATATTGGGCAAATGTTAATGTACTTTAAGGTGCTAAACGCGAAGCTTAATGTAATTTGAGCATCATTTTAAAGTACAACGCTTTTTCTCTTTTCTAGTCTCTTATATTTGTTTATTTAATTGTTGCCTTGAAGAGAACGCTTCAAAGCCCGGTGTCTTTTCTAAATTCAAGCCGTTTGTAATGTGTATCGTCGCAATGAAGCGTAACTAAATAAATAATTATACTGATTATTAAGGCATGGCCTCGGACAAGCTTAGGCACCGGACCTGAATTTTTTATACAATTATTAAAATTAAACATAAATTATTTAATTATTAGAATACAATTGTTTTTTACATGAACGATACGCGTGCAAATAAAATACAAAGTCACTTTTATGAAATCACTGAGCGAACACACATTTGTGTTCTGAAGACATTGTTCGCAACAGCTTCGTTACTAGAGAACTGTATTTAACACAAGCTCTTCCCCTTTGTTTCGTAAGTCATTTGCCATTGCAAATACATTATGTTGCAATATTTGAGGTAAACGCGTAAAAGTTTGATATCACAAAATTTCGCATCGCTCATCTAACACCGATATTTTTGAAAGATCATTAAATAATATTTTCTTCTAAAATAGCGGCGCATATGCCAAAAGGAAAGTTGAAACCACTCGCTAATAAGGCACTGATTTCGTTAAATTGAATCTCAATAAATTTCACTGCTACTAGATGGCGTGACGTGTAAATGTGCCAGGGGCTAATATTACGAAAACGCGTGCCAGCTTACTTATTTAGAGAACATAGAGTGACATGCAAGTAGAGATAACGTTATTTTGCATCAGACAACACAAAAAACTGGATTAAATTATTCTTCCTCTTTAATCGGGCTCGAGTCGATCGATTCTGTTATTAGCAGTTTCCAGGAGATTCTTTGGTACTTGTCATCGAAATAGTTTTATATTCTAAGCCCATATTTCTTTACGGTATACTCCATTACAGATTACACAGAAAACTGTGACGTAGTGACGACAATAGACCATTAAGATTTGAACGACTGTATTAAGTAGTCTCTTCAATAGTCGGTGTTTCAAATTAGGATGGATTACGATAACATAAATTACAAGAACAAAAACGATGTATATTTCTTTAAAAAAACTCTGTTCCTGTAGTAATCTATATCAATCTGATGTATTTTATAATCTTGATTGACGAGAGCAGTTCCGTGAAATAATGAACCTTAATACCATCTTGTTAACTTGACATCACGAATCTGAATCAATTTTGTTAATATCACGTGCGTAAATAAATTTTGTGGTTTTCAAAATCACTTCTGTTGTATGACTCACTGAAAGAAATTTATGTTTTAAGTAGTAACCTATTTTATCTGCATTTATTTCTGATCCGTAACGCAGTGGTCGCTATGTTGAGATGGAGACCGTTCCATTTTTAAATAACAAGATAAATATAATGTTATACATTAATTCATTTGGCCAACTATTGCCGGCTGCTGCACGACCAATACAGAAACTTCGTTTTATCAGGAAGAAAGTTTTCATAGTAAATTTCCAAGAATGTTTAAGAAAAAATATTTATCATACCCAGAAGATAATAAAATTTAGCCTGATTATCTGTGTGCACTTAAAATAATTTATATATAAGTTTGCATTACCTATAAACTAAGGCCACCTGCCTCATAAGAAGGCACCATCAAATAAATCTTATTAAAGTAAAGCCTTATATTCTCACGATGTATTACCATAATAAGAGGCCGGAAACTCAATTTGTCGGAGGCTTACGCCCATCTATCTGTCGACTTCCGGTTTGCTGAAATAAAACCAAACGCAAAGCCTCCTTGATGACGCGTCCTGTTCACTTTTACTTATTGAGCTTAAAAAGATACTTTTTTCATTTAGAAAACAACTCGTGGCTCAGGCAGATTGAGAAAATATATACTACTGAAGAAATTCATGATTGGTTTTGCCATAAAAGTACTCCACGATTATATAACCGATCTATTTTTAGATTAATATATATAGTGAAGCATGGGAATGCGTCCTGATTAATATAGAATCCCTAACCTAAGCTTTATTACAAACCACAGACCCTCAATATTTTTGACATATTAATTACCGAATGCCGCACAAAAAATAACTAACAAATTTCAACAAATGTTAGATTTATGTATATTACATTCCAAAAATGCCATTTCCAACAATTCGGGAGCCATTAGTAGTGTCATTAAAAGACTTTAGATCATTTTAAGTATCTTGCATTTGTCAACCAAGACGAATTTAATATTTAATACGTCATTATCGCTTTCAGAATTTATTCCTAATATCGGTTAGGGAGATCTACACAAAAAACCAGAGAATTCGAGCGAATGTTTAGGTCTAAGACAGGATTTAGATTTTTGTTACATTACGTGTTGAACTTAATTAAAAACACTACTGATTAAACCAATTAATAACTACAAATACAGATTTAAAACTCTATTTAGTCAAAGTGAATATGCTAAATATTCACGTGGTCCAACAATTAAATCCAGCAATTTTTTAAGCTCAGATATGTTTCAAACAAAGCACGGTGATCCGAGTAGAGACAGGTCCTGAGAAAAACTCCTCTGATGACAATCAGATGTATCCTACTTAATTTATGGCAGATTTATGAGTGGGCTCACGTGAAAGTGTTGAAGCTGATGCGATATCTCAATGATCATACACAGATGAGATACATCGTAGATGCGATTAGTTCATAAAATTATATACGAATTAGTTTTTGTTACTCTTATTGTTGATAAATGATTTTTATTGCGGAAGTCTATAGTACAAAACCTTAGACCAATCTATAAGCAATACTCCGCGAAAAACCTCACAACCACTCGACGCACGTTTCGCCCCGATACCGGTGCTATATATTATATATTACAAACTACTAATATACAGTATGAAGAAAGCTGTTTTTGGAAAAATATCCCCACAATTGTATCAAAAACCTGTATTAGGGCTTCAAGGTACATAGTCATTGTGTATTTCCTTATTCTTTGACAAAATCCCGCGACCCACTGCATTATTTTCAAATAAATCATACTTTTTTGTACAATTTTACCGTCGACAAATATAAAACTGTCAACCGTGGCCGCAACATAAAAGATGCTCATATTTAAAAAGCCGTTTGAATCATTTCGTATAAAATATACTTCGATTTTCAAATTCGGAATAAATTTCATGTCACCTGCGCCCGCGCAACCGGAAGAACTGCGCGGTGCGATCTCTTTCGCGCGTATAGCGCTGTCGCTGTCTTTCTTCTTATGTTTTATTATTTGTTTCGCTTTGACTCCCGAAGATTTGTATTCAGATAATTTTTATGCCGCTTTTAAATGCGATAAATTTCTTTAAGTTACATTTTCATAGATCTTAGCGTTGATACGATGCTAGCAATTTGTAGAGGCGCTGACAGGTGAACTAGGATGTAGATTTGTATCGAGAGCATTGTTATCTACACTAATAAACACGGTGCATATATTAACAAGGATACCTAGAACTTAGGAACTGAGAGCTTTAGATACTTCGAATTAATTGTAGTTTATATAATAATTACCACAGCCAAGTCAGTGTTGAAACTTGAGGAAATTCGAGCCTTAGAGGTTCTGGTACCATTATCTGGCAGAAAACAGGTTTGATTTTAAAGCTAGCTAATAAGGAAAGCTTTTCGTGTTGCCACAAAAAAAGTTTTAAGAGATTGCCATTACTTTAAAACAATTAAATCAGCTGGATGGTTAATTGAGAAAAATATTTGTGTAACTTAATTAAGGGATAATATGGTTTCAATGGTTCCGTATCACATACTATTTTGGTTCAATAGTAAAACTGATACTTTACGAACACATTATTTATTTATTTTTATTATACTTTTGTATGATATTTATTACATATAGATGAGCGGCTTCACCCGCCTTATAAACGGATCCTTGCATGCTATAACAGATAGATACAAATATTATTTGTACTATGTTATACATCTATTATAAAAATAAACTATAAATGTATTCATGTTCATTTATATACTGTTTAATGATATTACAATTTCTAGCTGGACTTTAAAGTTTTATTAATATTTATTGAGTAGTTCTTGCGGTAAAGAGTAATCCATCCATTCGCACTTAAAAATTTTCACGTTTATTTTATTAGGATAGAGTTTATTGGTTCAAATTATGTATTCGCTGTAATGTGATGAATGATGAATTTATAAGTGCTATCATAATAGACAGACGTTCTTCGCAACACACACCATTCAAACAGAACCCTAAAACTTAGTGAATTAGTTCTATACATTCTGATGATTTTGACCACGCCCCATCCGTTATTCGTGATTAATACTCATAATATATGATTAACATTAATATTTGGATCATTTACTACTGGGTGTTCGTTTGATGTCATTATTTTCGCACGCAATAAACAGAATCACTACACATGTTTGCGGGAATGATATCCTTTGGATTTGCTTATTTATTAATTAAGTATGGAACGCTAGATAGAGATAACTTATTCATAGATAGACAAATTTCGTTGCGAAAAAATCAACACAATATTAAAGTAAGTTAATATTTCTAAGCTGGCTAAGGAAGACTCCCGGATCATGAATAAGGTTTAGATAGGCGCAGTCAATTATCACCTTGATCCACCAGATTAATCGTTGATTATTTAGAAAAAAGCTGTATGAAAAGCTAACCATTGTTCAAAAGCACCTGCAAATGCATCTATTTAAAGATCCTACTTGGCACTTGAGATTTAGCGGACAGTGTAATTACATCCGTCTGTCTGAAAATCGTGATTAACTTTAATTTGGACCATCGAATGGTAATTGTTCAATCGGTAATTTAAAATAATTTCACCCTTGAGTTGTTAATACGAGAAATAACTTTTAATTGTTTTCAATGGCTTAACTGACAAATGCTGTGTAGTAAATTGGAGAGAGATTTCATATACATATTATATACGGTATTAAATTTTACAGAATTTATACGAAGAAAAGTAATAATAAACACACTACTGTTTTAATTATTATTGCGATCGATATTTGACGTGGCTTTTGTAAAATCATATGTGTAGAAAAACATTAATTGCAATTATTTGTAAAACTTTTTTTACGAATTGTTATGTAATGTAATTTTATTGTAAACGTATTAATTTACAAACCTACTATAAATTAAATAATATCGGAAATGTTTCAAAGGACTTACTACATTCATTTTATTGAGCACAGTTCCCTTTTACGATTCTAATTGTATTCATTGCTCGTGCGCTATGCCTCGCCTACTATTGGCTACCCCTCAGCCAATAAAGTACACTGCTATGAATAGGTATTGGGGACCGGGCTTGAAGATCCTTTGTACGTACTGATTCTTATATAAAGTGTCATTCGTGTACGTAGGTTCTTCTTTGAACAAACTTTTTTATCCACATGTTTTTGTAGAACTCTATATATAAGAGCTACTACTAAGAGTACTACATGTGTAAATAAAAGATATTATTTAAATTAATTAATGCTTTTCGATCTAGAAGCTATGTAAAAGTAAATATTGACTGTTTCACTGATAAAACCTTATCACCCAAGTTTATATTGCTTAATTTGAAATTGTTTAATTTTAATGAAAGGCGTCAAAGACATGCCTCACTTCACTAATGAGACGAGCGAAAATTTCTCACACAAATACTCAAGTCACCCAAAAAGAAACATACTATTAACAAAGCGAAATACAGCGCTAATAATAACGTATCACTTTATAGAATTGCGTATGACTCGGCGCATTTGACAGCTGTCAAGTTTGATGGCTGTCAGATCGGACAGCCCGATGAAGACGTAAGGTGTCAGAAGTGTACGGAACCGGTAATTATGTTCGCGCCTTTTTTTAATTACATGGCCGAAGACGTAATGATTAGAAAATTTAAAAAATGATACAATTTTTTAAATTGCATATTTTATCCGTTAGAATGGATTCCCATTAAATCATATTTGGATTTTACAATTTTTTACTAATTATAAGCTTTCTCAAAACGAGGCCTTAAAGATTGAAGACATTATATGCCGTCGACGTTTTCGTTCACCGCGTGTACGATTACAAAGAAAAAATTGCAGCTCTAAATTTATTTATTATAGACCTGAATCTATATGTAATATTCAGCGAGGCGTACACTTTTCAGTTTATATCTTAATCTAAAAAGCTTATTATATATTAATGACTGTGGGAGAACTTGATGTGTTTGTTGTGTTTCTTGAAATAAAATAAATAAATAAATAAATATTTCTTCTAATCTCTCGTTTTATAAATGTGCTTTAATTTATAGTTATAAAGTTTATATTCTGTCTCTATATGTGAAAACTGTGACGGTGCTATGCGATTTCTATACCAAAGCTGTCAAAATAAAATGAAACCGTTAATTGAAAGGTTCAAAGTACTTAATAATATCTAATTATACCTATAGATATATAATATTTCATATCCGTGCCAAATCGTCTAAAAATCATACAGGCTAAATGCTAAAATATCTCGCAGCGCTTTCATGCGAACCTTTTCTTCGTAGTTTTAGATTTTTCATTGTTTATTAACAACTTAGTTTGAATTAGTCAACGAAATTTACATACGCAACAACGTAATTTCATTTCGATACAAATTTATTTTTCGATTTTCGACACATTCATATTCAGCAGACATCACGCAAGAGTCAACTTTGGATCTCAGATATGTTTACGTAACTTACCTGAGGTTCAAAGTTTAGAAATTCAAAGATTTACGTCAGTTCTATGCAAAACAATGGGTTGAAGCAATGAGTAATGTCGAACACTTAATAAACATCTGCTCAATTTGCATAGAGCGACGGATTGTTCTGTCGATCTTGGTGATAACGTACCCTATCCACTGGCTTTCTAACGGCCAATCTCTATAACAATTATGTATTATGTATAGTTATGGATCTCTATTTCGGGCATATACTGAGGCAGGCTTTTTCGTTTTTGCTGATTTAAAATAAACCTAACTACATTATACTCACATTTTTGGCAGAGCATGCTAGAATAGTTCGCAGATGGTGATAGATTGTTTCTACTTATTACCACGTTATAAAAAGTAGTGTATGTGTTAGTCTAGTATTTTATACATAGTAGTAATAAGACGTTTTAAGCGCTAATCTTAGAAAGGGCAGATTGAGAAATCATTTCTGTCTGTTCATGGTCCTGGGTCATCTATGCACATAAAAGTTGGAAATAAATGAATTAATATCAAAATATTTTTAATTTTGACAACGTTTTAGTTCAAAGTATTGAATGTTGCTATTTTTATATATTGTATATATATATTAGAATATAATGTAATAATTTAATATGTCGAAGTTAAGTAGAAAACCTAGTTCGATGAGGAAAAAATTGGTTAAACTATTTAACCAATTTTTTTTAATTAAAATTATTTGCTATGTAATAAGATAGTTTGATATCAATAATTAATTTAAGGAGGGATGAATATATATTTAAAGGTCTGAATGTTTTCATTGATCCAATTGGACTGCTAGTTGCTACTATTTGAGTACTCTTTTGATGATACGTAATATAAAGTTAAAGTTATGTAATTTATTATTTTTTTTAAATTTATTTAATTAAGTACAATATAAATTTAAAAATAATGTACTATATGGTTTATACTCTGAATAATTAGGATAGAATAAAAGATAACTTATAAACTGACTTCGTGTATTTACAAACATTGATTGTGTTTAACAATAATTTATCTTACAGCCACTATAAATAAACTTATCCTACAATTAATACTTTGACGGCAAGATGCTCTACAGTCTACACTATAAACAAAATCGGTAGGACGGATTACTGATTAAACATAAGCGTAATTTGCAAAAACATTTCAAGCTCATAAAATCTAAGGTAACGTACATAATACTAGTCATAAATATCCCTGTAAGATCTATAATTTGGCAGATTACCTAAAATCTCATGGTGGCTTCGTTTTCAATGTACAATCTTAACTTATCTAACTAATACTCTGCACAGCGGCGCACATAATTCGTACTATCACTTCACAACACTATTGCAACAGTTCATACAACGCCGCTATGTACGTCTGAGCCATTTGAAGGGTTTCATATTTGGATAGTTGGCGATCAGCTCCCAAAGACGGCAAGTGGCCTCGCAGCCTGTCGAAGGCTTTGTTGAGATTCTGCATTCGCCTCCTCTCCCTGGCGTTGGCGGCGAGACGACGGCGTTTCAATACTGCAGCACTGGTCGCTCGCCCTCTGCGTTTCCCATTACCCTCATCCAAATCCTCCTCTTCTAGGATGTCGTTTGGTAATCCTCTGTACGCGATGTGGGTGGACTCGTGGTTGCCGTCCAAGGAGGACGTCGGCTCCAAACTGGACCGCCCGGAGTCGGGCGACCTCGGCCAGTTTAGGTAGCACTCCTCGGTGGAATACTCCAACATAACATCGGACGAGAAGATGTCCTTTTCGGAGTACAGAAGACGATGTCCGTAAGTTTCGGTTGCCATTGCGACACGGGTGCACAGATTGAAGTCCCGAAGGGTTCTGCCGCTCCCGTTTACCTGTCAACCCTTATATATTTTCCCGGTTTGTTGGAGCGAGTGAGGCGAGGATGCCGCCGTGTGTGAGAAAGGGACGCACGATGAGATCGAGAGGGTAATTTGTGGGCAATCATCATTAATTTCGTATATTCGTATTAAGTTCGTATGCCGTTACTATTGTTTGACGCTCGACTTTCCGTGCTAAACTATTTTTGCTTTTCATACCTGGTAATAAGACCTGGTAAATAGAATAAAGTTGAATTCATTTTTATTTTAGATTTTTTTATAGAGAGCTTTAAAAAGCTTTAAGAAATTTGATAAAAGTAAGAATCATGGGTATCGATAGCGACTATTTGCACATAGGTCCAGGTTCAATTCCTTCAAGGTAGAAAAATGTAATTGCTTGGTTGGCTCCAGTGTAATGCAATGACAAAATTTTAGCGATGAGTTTTATTTTTTAACCTCGTGACTATTATGCTACTACAGACATCTAATATAATTTTAAAAACGTGGTATTTATGAAATGAATTGAATGAGATACCTGAATGAAATGTTCACGTGAACCAGTCCCAATTTGACACCGGAGGGAATCAAATCCGATATAGTTTTCAGTTAAGTCGCGAGGTGGGTGAAACTCAACACGAGAGAGTAGGTGGCCTGATTTACAGAGATACATATTTATGGAAACGATTAATTAAAGATTAATCACTTTAAATAATAGTTGTTTTTTATGGTTAATTATTAAATGAGATTTTATAATAGAACGTTAAAAATCGTAATCATTATTTTAATTAAATTATTTATCAATAATAAATGAAATGTTTAAAAACGTTAAATAGTATGTTGTTTGATACATAAAATCACATACAAATAGTTTCGTTATGTATTTAAAATACAAGGTTTGCGCCTTCCATATTTATATATCTTCGTGTGAGATTTCTACCCCCGGTGGTCCGGTAGATTTTCAGAATCTCACAGATTTTCAAAATACATTAAAATTTAAACATAAATACATTGAAATACTTTACTTTAAACGCACGGCACGGTACAAGGAATTTACAGACAGGCTTTATTAAATGGTAAGAAATAATGGTATTAAATGCAATTCGTTATTCGTATATCATATTCTTAGGTATAATTAAAAATCAATTTGACAAAACAGAACTAAACACACAAACACAACACAACATATATGTGTATATGTTTATCCATTGTAATATGTAACAAGGTTTAAATAGCTTAACTAAATAGGCTAACCATGTATGAAATTCGTCCCAGATATTGCCTAATGCAAATTAGGCAACTAGTTTGTATGAAACTAAAAACGATGACCTAGACCTACCGTAACATGAAGATTAGACCGATTAACCTCGTTCACTTTCATTTAGGTACAAATAAAAATAATAATCGCTCTATTTTTGTTAGCTTTAGAGCTTTGTCGAATATCAACTCGTACATTAGAGCTTTCCACGACCTACTTATATAATTATAGTCATATATAATTTTCATTTTATAATTTTATATAATTTTCTATTTTAGAACTACAAGCTGTTGTTTTCTTTATTTTCATGTATTGTAAGATTTTATAATAAAGTTTTGTTTGACGATATATACAAATGTGTAAGTGTTTTGATTTCTTATTATCAATATAATTTATAAGTATCGACTCTTTCATATTTTGCAGTTATTTCCGGTCCACTGACTTTCATTACACATATTTTGGTTAAATACTGGATGTATTTCAATAAGGCCATATAATCATAAATATTATTTTTAAATTATATTTATCCAATGAGATTTTCACCATTAAGGAATAGCTATCTCATTTAGTACTAACTTAAGTCGAGCTTAATAAACCAATCTAAATTTTGCGCCATAATAATTAGATATTTGATTAAATCAGTACAATATCGTAAAAGGGAATCTGTCACAACTATGTCTAAATATTACGAGCGGGTTGATTCGGGTCAAAACCGTGGTTTTTTGCGCCATTTTCCGCCTCATTACCCAACAACACGGCTCGGATTTCGCGCTAAAAAAACGTCGATGCTGTCTAAAGTACCCACTTGCCAGGGTGGCTTTGCGGTAACAGTTTACTAATTTAGTTCACAGATCGAATGAGCATGACTTTCAACTATATCGATCGGGATGAAGTTTGTCAAATATGGTGGACAAGCCATTAAATAAAAACTACAAGCAATACTTCGCGAAAAACCCACAACCACTCGACGTTCGAACCGACGATCGAACGCTGTTCGTAGAGGCAATATCCTGATGATGCTCCGGTGTCGGAGCGAAACGTACGTCGAGTGTGTATAGGTTTTTCGCGGAGTATTGTACTTCTAGATTGGTCTATTAGGGTTTTGTACAATGGACTTCCGCCAAGTAACGCCTGATTCTATTATAAAAACTATTGTTTGTTATTTGTAATGGAAATCCATCTCCTAAAACTACGTAAAAGCATTAAAAGTTATAAAATAGCTGAATAATTCGTTACTTAATATATGATTTAAGTAACGACTCAACGAGAATTTGATTAATTTGGATTTTTAAATTACATTATACATTAATATTTAAGTGAGACTTAACATATAAACATTCTAAATACCAATAATGGCAAACAAAATATACACACACGACACAAACAATATTAAAAAGTCGAATGTTACGGGATGCCGCAGCGAGTCAAGCGTCATAATACGAACAAAAACTGGTGGAAGGGGTCTTTTGTAACTGTATACAGTTAGCGAAGGGTTAACCGTTATGCTGATCACTTGTTCCGGGTTACTTCCGAAAAAATATCGTAACTTATGGGTAGATAAGTGAAAAAGTCAATCAGAGGTTCATTCGTCGAAAAAGTGTACCGTATAGTCTTCAAAAATAAATCTCCTATAAATGTAAAGGCATACCATCCGACAGAGTTAGAAGATATAAATATAGATTAACCATTCGCTACTAAAACATGGAATTTTTAATAAAATCTTGAAAACAATAACCGTATTCTAATTATTGATAATTTGGCTTGATTCTGCTATCAGACCAAAATTATCATAATTTGGAAATTCATCTTACATGGCCACACAGAATTGCGGATGTTGCAAGAATACATAAATCCTTCCCCTTCTTCTATTTTGATTGCCCATTAAGCATTTATTATCAAATTATTTAAGCCGCCAGCCTTATAATAAATAGTACCAATAAAAAACAATGTATTGAAATGTAGCATTAAAAGTTCATGTTTACATGAAATTATTATAAGCTTTTCTATAATAAATAAAACTTATTTCAATGCGAGAAGACAGAATTATAGAATTGTCCTTAAATACCACATCATTTCTCTATAGATTTGAAATTACAGAGCGGCGCTCGGAAGCTGTCAAAATTGACACATCTAATGACCATAGACTTCTTGGGAGGTGCAGTATTGTTTATGGATAGAAATAAACTCTTCCGGTGTATTTATATAATATTATGACATTACGACTTCCGGGGAATATCAAAGATTATATAGCCGGGGAATAGAAAAGCCTGTTGAAATTTAGAAATTGTGACGACTTTATTTTTGCGTAACTAATTTTCCCTAGTTTTTAACACAATTTTCCTGAATGCTCTATCTTTATTTATAGAGGCTAGATGCTATAGACTCGGTAAATGGAGTATTCGTATTTAAAACCTGATATTAGCGAGTTTAAATATTTAAATATTCGTAAATTTAAAAGGACGGCAGCAACTTATTCACATAATTATTAATTCAAATTCAAATAATTTTTTGTTATATTTTATATAGCAAAAAAGGTCGTGGACTAAATTCATTACGATGAATTTTCTATTGTGGATTATTATTTGATCCTGTGTTATATTTGGCGACTTATATATGTAATACAATTATTATTAAATTATGTTATTCTTTCCTTCCCCAGAAGTCGATAGCTTCAGGCTCTCTCTATTTTAAGAAGTAGGAAGATGGTCTCACGAAGGAGCGAGCATTTTTATAATTTTCTTATACTATATTTGATATATAGATAATTTGTTTATTATTAAATTAACTCTGGTGCGTGTAGATTCTGTTTTGTTAAGCTAGACAGGTGTAAATTGTAGCCCCAAGCGAAAATCATCACTTTCGTTTTCTTTGATCCAAATCGTTTTAATATCATTACGATATTATTATAATTGATTCGTGACTACTGTTGAGTATTGCTGTCTTTCTATATACTAGCGGTTGCTCCATTTTTTTTTTATAATATGCAAATGCAATGCAAAGGGGAGGGATGCTCACCTACTTAAGTTGCAGGCATTTTACATGCCTATACACACTTTTCTGGAAGGTCCCTAAGTTATATTCGTTCGGCAATGCCTCTAAAGCTTGGTGAACTCTTCGCTTCGAAGAACGTCACGGATGTCACATAGCTTTGTGGGACCCCAGGATTCACGTGTTTACGGCTAGAACATGCTCCGTCAACGACGATCTTAATTTCTTAAAATACTTAAATATTTATTTTTTGCATGTTTACCAGATAATCAGCGTAGACATGATTATCAGCGCGCGAAAAGTAGAGACTACTGATTTTTACGAATCCAACTAAACTAATTCATACTCTTGTCTCTTATTAGCATAGGTAAATTATTTATATGTATGCTTTAGAAAATATGTAGAAGAAGTATTTGTACGTACGTAAGATCACAGTAAATTTCTCGCTAAATTAGAAACAGTTAGGCATTTAAAAAAAATTGCGGAATTCCTAGCAAATTGCGTGGAACGGTTGACTGTGCTGACTGACCGTGACTGACTATAATCGATGTTTAAGAGACATTCGTAAAACACGTATATCATAAAATGTTTGCAATTTAGTATGTATAATAATGTTCACTATATGCAGTATCATATATAAATCTAAAACGGAAAATTAAAATTTTGAATAGTTAACTTATTTTTCGAATGTACGCTTAGTTATAGTCCACACAGTGTTTAGGTGAATATTAGGAGGAGGAAGTCTTCTCCTTAAGAGAAGCGTACTCCTTCCTTAAGGGACGGCAACGCACCCATAAATGGGCGTTTATCAAAAAATGATATTTGAAAGCATAACATGGAGGCACAAACGAATCTAAGTCGAGCACGAATTTAAAAGTTCCTTGTCACTCTTTTTTAATAAATATAACATATTATTTTACATTTACAGCCAGTTCTCAAATTATGAATATATAATGAACGCCAATAACTGGATACTCTAAATTGACATTTTAAATCGCAAAGCTTGAGTAAGGGAGCCATTGTTACCCGAATTAAATAATATGTTATGAAATCACATGAACAGGTCTCTCTTGCGAATGCTACTGAATAGGAGACCTCATTTTCTGACCTTTGAGACAAAAAAGGTAATTTTGAAGTAAACGGTATAATGCTCTTATTACAGGGATGGACTCCATTCGCCTGTTTGTTGTACACCTCTTAGTGTTCATCAGGAGATTTATCTCCTGAGGTAGAGTCCTTCTATAAATGTGCGTATCGTTATCTGAAAGGCCGGCAACGCACTTGTGAGTCCTCCGGCATGAGCGTGACACACCTTTTTATAAAAAAATGTAAGTATTTACACTTTACAATGTGTTTTGAAATGAATCATTTAAATTTATCTGTAAAATAATATCCTAAACATTTTTCAAAATGTAATCTAGAGTATATAAGACATTAAGTAGTTACAACTTGTTAAAACTAACTGAAGTGTGAAGTTGAACATTAAAAATTATTGATAAACAAATTTTTCTTAATTGTTAATTCAATGAGAATATCTATTTACAAAAGGAATTATATACGAGTGTCTCAATGCTTCGTGCTTTTACATGGCTGCAAATGAGACTGCGGCCCTGTTTCCATTCAATTTAATAATGAAGAGAGCCTATAGAGTTACATCAACAATGATCACGCAACGCAATAAGGCTTTTGAGGTTAAGAACATTGTGTGTTTGTTTATTTCCTCCAAGGACGAAGGAAAGGATGTGGGCGAATTATTTAAAATATATACTCCTTTATCCACGTTGTGTTATTACGGTATTTCGTTTATTGAAATTAGCTACACAAAAATGAATAATTAATATTGAAACGACAATTTGTTATACTGAATTCAAGTTCTTCCCAGTCGTGGTCAACAAAATGAGTGAGAAAAAAATATAAAAATATACAATTACTCGCCACTAAACCGATAATTATAGGTATATTTTGCAAAAATAATATTTACTTTTTTTTTCAAAAGCCCACCGCGGTTATTACAAACGGATACCAAAAAGCGCGAGTCACTGCGCAGGCGCCGGCCACCCTTAATACTAGCGCAAATTTGCAAAAAACATCTTTGTCGCAAACCGCAAAACGTTACATACAAACATAATTATACTTTTAAAATAGGTTATGTAGTATATTTTGAACACTAACACTGAGCAATAAAGTTCATTATAATTTTGTTCACAATGGACAATATTTTTGTCCGAAAAAGTGACAATTGTCAGCCATGCTGAACATTGCGCGATTTCATTCCATATACTGTAAGGAATAAAGATTAAAATTGCATTATTAACTGCAGGTTAACTTTGTCGATCGGTGTATTAGCACACTTTGTTAAACAAATACTGATTTGTCAAAAAAAGTAATTACCATTGTGTTCGTCGCAAATATTGGTTATTAAAATCGATGTTTTGCAAAAAGTGTGCGAGAGTCTTCTGGTTAATTTCATTTGTCTTATACTTAAGTTGTAATATTTCAGAACTTTAGCTGGTATAGATCTGTATAATATAGTAATCCTATCCTGTTAATAAAATCTATGTTAGTGCAGTCACAGATAGCAAGTGAGTGCTTCCTTGCAAAGAATATATCAGTGATCATTAATATTTTGTTTCGAAAAATTGTTTTTTTTAATTATTTATTTAATTAAGGAAATATTCAACAAAGTACATTTTTATATAGCGCCTTAAGAATTTTGTTTTGGGTCTATGTCGACCCAAGCGTACATTTACTATATGTATGTCAAAAAACATAGGTACATAGTAGAATTACAATACAAAGAAATATCGATACAAACAAAAAATGAAAGAAGTGTCAATATTTACACAATAGAAACATTATCAAGTTTAATTTATTTTTAGCAAGTAATAAATTTACACTTTTTAGATTCAAAAATATCAAAGTCAAAATTATCATCATTATGGCGACACATTCGGACAATTTGATTGTAGTAGGTGTTTATTCGGAAAAGCATTGAATGTTTTAAAAACACAATTTTTCTCTACTCAATTGTGAATGCAATTATTGTTCCTCTTAAGGTCTTTTAGAGTTTTCGCCCTATACTTTCTTTAGAATAACGTTCTTGTGCAAATAGCAAGATGTGCATATCCAATCCAATTTTTAATCTTTAACACTCCCAATTAAGGTCATTCGGGTGCGATCGGGTGCAGGTTCGATTATAGAGATTTCGATTTTTTTCTTCTCAATCTCATTCCGCTGTGTAAATATAATAAATTGTTTGTTTGTTTTTTATCGGTTCGGCGCCGTGTTAACTAGCGGTTTTTTGTTTTGCTTGTTAAAAATTATAAGGTTCACTGCGAATGGGTCGATTTTGTTGGGTTTGAAGTAATGCAACAGTTGGATAATCTTTTGAGTGTATGTAAAGGGAATTAAGTTTATGTAATAGATCACTATACTGCTACTATATATATATATAAATAAGCCATTTTATTACGCGAAAGTAATTTATATAAGTACGGACGGTAAGCCCAGCGCGAACAATTATTTTTTTTAAACTATTCTTAAGTTTGATACTTGAAATGAATAACTGAGATTTAAAACATAAATATTTTGTATAAATACCCAGTTATTATACAAAAACAGCGTATAACTTAAACAACCGCAAAACTTGTCTGATTATAGCATTCTTTTTCTATAATAGACCAATTGAAATAATTTTATAGATTCGGGAGTTGAGCGGACAGACAATAAACCGTTTGATTTATAAAAACTATGGCGCCGATGTTATGTTGAATGTACCATTTGAAATATATAATACTTTGTTGTTCTCTTTGTAATCGCTATTAATATCTTTTACAATAAAAACACTTCAGTGACATATTTCCATGTACCAATGTTATATTAAAAAGTGGCCGGGGTTTCCTATTTTTATAATATGCATTTCGTATTCGTATATTTTATATATTATCTGACATCACTCTACCAAAGTGAATGTTTGGCAGATTAAGATGTAGTTTGTGCTATGGTCTATATGATAGATATTTTTATCATTATATACATATATATTACATACATATGAGCCTAATAAATAATATAGCTGCCTTTAACAGCGGATTCTAAATAATCTGCTACAGCTTTTTTTTTTTTAATAACTAACTGACTATAGCTAAGACTGTTTAACTTATGTCTGAATATAGATTTAATTAAGTCACCCAAACTAAATGAGATTTATCTAGCAGTTAAATAGTGATTATGTTACACAAAACAGTTTTATGTGGCAGCAATTAAGCTATAAAAATTAAAAAGAAGCCTTTAAAGCTCAGACTTCTGTGAAAATAAATAATTAAAATAGAAGTAATAAAAGCAAATTATGGTGTTACAACCATCCAATAAGGCACAGACTATAGATCATTAATTGGTTTGGCATAAACGGAGAACGCGTTTCAATGAGCCATAGATTAAAATTTTACATTATTTTGAAAAATTTATATTTAGGACTGTTTGAAATATGTACTCATGTATGTTGTTCGATCATATATGATAATTGCAGACACCAGACATTTTTCGCTGCGCACAAAGTTTGAAAATTACCTTATTTACTTGCTTTTAATATGTATTTTTGTCATTAGTGGAGACTCTTTGCACCTCTGGGGTGTCATAGGACAACAATAACAACAATCATATTTATCAACATCTAGTGCTATGTTTACGTTGAATAACTATTTTTTAGTCAATAAAATATCCACTAAAACTTGTTAAAAAATACAAAAATTGTTGTAATACACTGAGAACTTTAAAATCGGTAGTGTACGATTAAACTTGATGGGTTATCTAGAAATCGATATTCGTTCCAAATTGCTACTATTTCATCATCAAATAAGTTTACTATATAAAATTACATGTACTTATCTTAATCAAATGAATTACGACAGAGTCGCAGAAGCTCACTAAGCTGTATCTGCCATACTCTGTGGCCGAATCCAATCAGGGATCGATGATTTATTGCGGGGGTGATTCCGGCGGATGTTTGTTTAATCGATTACAGGTATTATGACTACCGCCTTAACAGTTCACAGCATCGGCGCCTTAAGTGCTGACGAACAAATTGACTCGATAATGTCTTGTTTTAGATAAGTGTTTTATGGCTTCAGACAGTGTTAATAATATGTACCTGATTAAGTTGATAATTCATATTTTCAGTATTACTTATTTGATTTAAATGTATCTTATTATACGAGTACATTTTTGTTGCTTAAGTTTACACAGTGAAACAAGAAAGCTGTAGCCATTGTGTATATACATACCTACATACATGGAAAACCATACATGCGCCTGGTTTTTTAATTTCACTCATTGTCATTGCGAGCATTAAGAATCATTTTTTCCGTTATGTTTATTAGTTAAATTTAATCGCACATATGGAGTGTATAATAATTAGCCTGTAAGATATATTTCGCATAAATACATAGCAATGGGCAGCGGCTCGTCACGGTGACTGGTCGTGCCTTATGGGAACTGAAGAAGCATTCAGGTGAGGTTCCCACGATACAGCCAATTACATATTTGACTTTTGACCGAACACCAAAACGCACCCTTTTATTAACACTTGGAGACACTTAAAATATACCTATCCTCTTTCATTTCTTAGATATTGACAAAGATAGATTCTATTGTAGCCAGTAGTTTTTATTTAGGTACCAAATTGCTTTGGTCCTAACAACTTTTGTCATACGTTAACTATATTGTAAATAATTTTAATTTAATGCATTCAATGTATCTTTTAAGTAAGGTCTTGTATATTTACTAACATTGAACAAGTCTCTATAGATATTTGCTACCCATTACGACAGTTGAATAGGAACCCGCGGCCTCATCTCATATAATGAGCACTAAGTTTAATGATTAAACATAATCATTAAACTTTAATTTAAAATTAATTCTATTTCTGATGACATAGCTAACGTTCTGCTGGCTGAACACCATTAAAATACCAACGGTAAAGCACGCTGTCGCAGGACAACTGCACGCAATTATACTTTTGATACTTATCATTTGACTATTACTTGGGGGATGATCAGTTACTCCTATAAACACAAGTTAAAATAAAATTTAACGAACGCTCTTCGTAGAGAGAACATTCTGAGGATGCTCCAGTGAGTATTGCTAGTACATTGGTATATTAGAATTTTATAAAAATTATTTATTACTAACACTTTGTGTGTAGCAATCTGTTATTTTAATTTTCATTTAATCGTATTATTTGTGTATTTTTACGTTTGTATTCGTTTCCCGCTTTATTGTTAATTCTATTTATTTGTGAAACGCTTTTAGAAGTATCTGGATGTATGTTTTTCATGTATGTGTGTAACTATGATATTTTTCTTGTTATAAATAAATAAACGTCAAAGGTGAAATACTAGAAACATTTCACCTTTCTAGTCTAGCCGTGACTACGGTTGCTGAAAAGCTTCCGAAATGTCGGCATACATTGTGTTTCAATACATAGTATTATATTTAAAAACTAGAAACGAGTCGTATAAAGATATTTATTTATTTATTTATTATGACCTACCAACTAAATGTACAATTATTAATTCTAATATAAACTTAACTTAAACCATATTTATTTGTACATCTAACTTAATGGTGGGCACTGAGTTGCTAAAAAAGTTACACTAGCTTAAACACAAAAAAAAAATGATAGCAAAGAAAGTGTACCGAAATGAAATGTTAAACGTGGAAGCTCTGACTATACTACTGAGAGTTTAGTCTAATCAGAGCCTCCACAATAATTTTCTTAAATTTATATATATTGGCGCGAACTATGTACATATCAATACTTTCTTCACACTTTACTAAAGAATTGTATAATCTTAACATTAGTTGAAGTGGTGAATACAATCCATAGTTAGTTCTTGAAAAATCTAAGTACAAAGGGGAGTGAGTAGCAAGACGACAATTAAACGAAGGTACACAAAAGCCGACCCGCGACAGAAGTGACGGACAGTCTAACTCATTATTGACTAATTTACACAAAAATATAACCTGTGCTTTCTGCCTACGCATTTCTAAAGTGTCAATTTCCAGTGTTTTCACCCGTGCCTCATAATTTCTATTAGTAAATTCTTTCGCAACAAAACTTAGCCTAGCCACAAATTTCTTTTGTACCGATTCTACTCTCAAAATGTATTTCTTGTAATACGGACACCATACGACTGAGTTGTATTCAAGTAGAGATCTTATGAGAGAATTAAAGAGAACTTTGAGTGCATGAATGGATTTAAAGTCAGACGTATTGCGAAAGATAAATCCAAGCATCCTGAAGCTCTTATTTGTTATAAGTTCAATATGTTTATCAAAACGGAGCTGATTGTCAAATAGAACTCCTAGATCCCTGAATTCATCTACCTGGGTTAATGTTGTGCCAGCTATTTTATACGAGGTTTTAAATTTTACATGCTTCCTAGAAAATTTCATGGAATTGCACTTCGCAGTGTTTAGTTGCATGAGGTTAGATCTACACCATAATGTAATTCTATCAAGATCATCTTGAAGTTTTTTTGCATCTTGACAACAATTAATTGTACGATAAATCTTAAGATCGTCAGCGTACAGTATACTATATTCGTCGTATAATCAACCGTGACCACATTTTAAAGTACGCGAAACGTCGGAAAAGTTTAAAATAATGTAAAATATATTTAAATTTCTAAAATACATAACTTAATCCTTTAATAAAGTTTCTTTCTTTAAATGAGTTGATTTGTAATAAAATGATAATTGAAATTTAATCAGCGTATTTAAGCTATTCCGGTCGAGGTGACTGCCACTAGGTGCATCTATAGGCGATTTCCATTTCCCACTCTATTGCCGAATATCCGGAACAAAAAGTTGAACCTCCGGAACCGAACCAACGACATATGGCCAATCCGTTGGCACACGATACGCCACCTAATTACTGCACGTGCTCTACCGTTTTTCACCAATTTTTTGCTACTAATAATTACGTTACTATATAAATTGTATGTACGAAAGTGTTTTTTATCCGACTTGAAATTGTTCTTGTTATCATTGAAAATTTGTATAAATAATACTTGAAGCTTTTCTTGGCGGGCCGAGTGAGATGTAATAAGCTTTCGATAAAGCTACTATATAGAAGCTGCTGAGAATAGCTTTCAAATAAACTCTTCAGCTAATTCATATTAGTATAGATGACATACCTTTTTGACATACGGAAGATCGAGCTGGCTGCTAATGTGCTCGATAATTTATTTCTATATAAATTCTAATTTTTGTAGGTAGACGATAACTGTAACCTAATTATATAAGCCCCGGGTGCGACCCTTGTATCGAAGCCCTCCTAATGTCAAGGTCGAAATATTGCTCTGGATTAAATGGGGTGAATTAGTATCCTTTACAACATAATCTATACTAGGTATGAATTAAGATATCTTCTAGGGTTAAGTAAGTCTTTGTAAGTGGTTTTTCGAAATACCAAAACGATTGGTAATTTATTTAATTATCACAGTGTGTGCCAGTAATTTTAATTAACATATATAATAGTGCCCATTACATACACTAGTGTATAATTACTTGAGGTTCAAAATTATTGTTGAGGAGTTGAAGTTAAGACTCTTTACGTTTGAATGAAACGCACTTTTTAACACACAAAGAAATACACAGTATTATGTTAATAAATTGACGATTAATCTAGGGTTGAAGCAAGGCTAATGAAAAATATTTAATTCTATAAAAATAACATGCTCAAACAAGTCAAGGAGAGTGCAACTAGGACAATTTTTTTTCAATTCTAAGCAAAGGTACCGCTCGCACTCTACCTGGGTCGGCATTTTCGGTTTTTTTTTCTCAATTTCACGTCAGTTTTTTACATTGATAGCTTACCGCTATTATTTTGTCATAAACCGTTTACGAAATTGCTTGGGATAGGTATCAATACTGCGTATTAAAATGTCAGACGGATATTATTTTAGTGTTTAATATTCTCTGGTGTATATGCTAATAATTATTTCTACTCTACTTATATTCAAATATTTTCGTTTCAAATAAACTTTTTATTCATTTTCATAGATGCTACAAATATGCAAAATTTTCTCAATTAGGTAGCAATGGACACTTTCGACACGGTGCCGGCTAACTAACAGCGACGATTAGAACCCTTCCTTCCCTTTTTTCAATGAATTATACAAGAAATTTACATGGTCACAGTTTCCTAAAATACAAAAAAAAATCAGTAAATAATTATAGCTGCTGATATTATATGCGAGACGTTTTTTTTGTTTCGCTGGAATATAGGGTGATTTAAACATAAAAAATATTCCAAAAGTATTGAATAGAAATCAAGTATATTACGCCACACATTTTAAATAAATGACTGACATTTTTTGTTCTGCATATTTATTTCACAATTTATACGAAGTGAATGCAGGTTTTTTTTTTTTCAGAAATTACAGAAGTGAATCTTGAAAAAACGTGTGAAGTGGTGAAGGTTATTTTTAACCATCACATGTATTAAACTGATAGATAAATAATCGCGGTCATTTGTCACCCTCAACCCTTTGCAGGTGACATAATTGGAAAAACGGGACAGATAATTAGGGCGGCTTGTTCATAACAAGGTTTGGGACTCCTTAAGATAGCAGTCCTATTTTATATTATATAAGTCAATTCAGTTTCTGAGAGAGTGAAACAGAATTGCCAAACAGTTTGTATGTATCTAATGATGTTCTGTAATATTAGACTGTGCTTGATATTGTACAGACGATTTAGGCGGTAAAATGTACGTGGAAGAAGTGAATGTTGAGTGTTTAAAGAAAAAAGAAATCAAGAAAAAGAAAATGCACATATTGGCTTCACCCAATTAAAAAAATACCATGACATAATTGTCAAATCGCGATCTTCTGCGTCTAGACTTTTTCTCTGTGCGCCGCGTTAACGCCCGCTGACCTAAAAATACCACGTCTAGTCTCTAGTGATTTGAAAACGCGCGTCAAATTTTTGCTATCTGAACATAGCCTAAAACTACTTACCAATCCTAAACTTTATCATAAATTAATTGTTGTTTCGGATTGCTGTAGGACACTCGAAGCGATGTTTCGCCGTTATTTTAATTAAATTTTATGCATTTGAATGTTTCCTTTATATTTATCTAATCTCTGGTTGCTTTCATTACTTTTTTAAATTTACAGCATTGTAGAGAATACATTTTTAAGACGGTTGCTGACATCTGTTGCAATTTTTAAAAAACGATAATGAAATCGGAAATGAAGTGTTGCGCCGTTTTTTCGCTAGATGGCAGTGATCACAATAAAAACAAATATGATAAAATATATTTAATTGTATTACACATTGTTATACTTATTTGCGTTATGGCTAATATTCAGTCTCTCACTGATTTACATTATTTAGCTACGTCACTTGTATATAACTTATTAAAACTGCACATTTCACTTTCTCAAAGTTAATTTGCAATCGATGTCTTAATTCGCTAGTAATTTAACCCTTTGCGTTCCATTTCGTCGCGGATCTTTTCCGGTTTCGGCCAGAAAATTATGAGTAGCACTGAACCTGAAAGCGAACATTTGTTTTAATAACATTGAGACACACATTTCTTATACTAATGGAAACCTAGCAAGAGCGAGTACGACTTGCGAAGAGTTCCATTAATTGAGCAAACCAAGCACGTTTTTTGTATGGGAGGTGCCTATTTTATTGTTTTAATAATCCATGGAAATTTCAACGACCAAAAAATTCAAGTTTCCAGTGTTTACTGATCACGGAACTCTAAAAATACAATTCCTTCCTCACAACTGTAACTTCTTATTGCAGTTTTATAATAAGAGATATTGAATTTGTGGCTTTTAAAAATAATAGTAATTTACCAGCAGTGAAGGCACCAAACGCGCTGAACGCCAACTGGCAGTGTCTGTCGAGTGTGGCCCCGAGGATGTTCGAACCCACGGCCGCTCCTGTCCGACCCACCATGTACATAACGCACATTGCCATCGCTCTGTTAACAAATTAAAGGATAACCCAATCAATTATTGATCCTTAGCGTAATTAAGATACGAACAAGATTTAAAGTAGATTTTTTAATAGGAGAAAAAAAAATCATTTTAAGTGGCAACCGCCGCAGCCTATATACACCCACTAGTGGTTGTGTCGCTAGTCTTTAAGGCTACGGAGGGTAAGAAGTACGCTCTTTTGTTTCTCGTAGGGAAGACCTCCGCTGAGACCGCCGATTCCACAGTTCACTTGTTCGAAAAATAACCCATACACAAAAAGCTTAATTATACATCTTTAATTGTGTTCTTAATAAAATTCTGAACCTTAAACATTCAGCGCCTCCTTCAGAATTCTAAATCCGTCTTCATGCTTCAAATATTTCAAGTGAATGGATGTCTCTAATTGACACTTGCACAGACAGAGGGCTCGCAAGTGCGTTGCCGGCCTTGCAGATATATGCCACATACCTCAAGCACGTGGGAAAGACGTCAACCGCAATAGCAGCGAGAATGGAGGCGGCGCATCCCGCGCACAGAGCCAGGATGAGCAGCGCCGTAGCAGCGCCACCTTGCGGGACAAAGGCCGCACCAATAGTGGCCAGCCCACACACGAACATGATGCAACCTGCAACAGTATATTGCTGTTCTATGGTTGTTCTATGCCTGACGGTGACTCCCTCATATTATATAAATGCTATTCAAATAGCAGTTTAGAGATAATGTAATGGATATCGCAAACGTAAGGACTCGGAAATATCTGGTGTATGAACAAGTCACAGACTATCACAGCCTTATAATCATAGAAACGAAAGGTAGCGCAAGCTATTGAAAATGACAAAAATGGGGCGGAAATATGCCTTCTTTAGATTTTCCCATTTAATATACATCATACTAATTACGAAAATGACGAATTCCTTAATAAACTGTACTCAGCTGCAATCTTTAATTAATATATTGGTTCCACGACAATGCTGGAATGTATTTCATATTAATCATTCCATTACTTTCTTGGAACTCGTTTCAACTAGTCTTGATGCTCTATCGGGGCTGGATTAGGTATAATCTCTAATTTTCGTTACTTTGTTTGTCTATGTATATGTTGTTTTGTCTTATATATTATATTGCAGTTTTACTTTCTACTATCTCAGTTTTAGTCAGTTCACTGGACTGACGACTTTTTGTTCAGAAGTTTTATTTAGTCACTAGATATCAGTTATCCAGACTATGATCCTTAAATTGATCCTTCGAGCCGGAATATCATTACAACTTACAATAGAATGTCTTCCTTCCGACTCTGGTGATGAAGAGCCCTATGGCCAGATAAGTGACAGCGAAGACCGCGCCCATACCCATTGATATGGAGAAGACACTTGTTGCTACGTGGGCCTTGCATGGGCCATGGCTCACTTCCAACTAGAAATACAAGCGAGAACTTTGAAAAACCTGAATCGGTAAAATGACCGATGATATAGCAATATTTGTGCAACTAATTCAAATTTACGAAAACTTACTTTTACTTATCATTACTAATAGCACCAAATCTGAATTGTTATAAACTTATTAACCTAATATATCTCTGGTATGTAATAGTTTTATTATTATTATAATTAAAGCATGTCGTCGGTAGAGCGATATTTTCTTACGGTTTTATACTCAAATAGTAAAAACAATAACCAAACAGTTACAACATTGAAAATTTCACAGATGATGTATTAAATAGAGAATATATGAATATTTATGGGATTCCATAGAACTGTCATGTTTATTTCTTTAATTGTAACCCTCCGCACTAGAGTCCAACGCCTTTGCTCATTTTTTTAAAATAAATAACGACACTATGCACCAAATTTCATATACGAACGCAGATTACTGAAGACATTTTCAGGAGAGGTCGTGGACAACTTACCGAAGTATTCCTTGCCGCTTCAAACTTATTGTGGATAATTTCACAAATTGTAATGCTCTTCTCGCTAGTGTTGCTTAACATGCTGTTCAGGATATCTGGGACCCACACGTACAGACCGCTAGAGCTGAAAATAAGGCCACATTGAAAATTCTTTGCACCATTAATTCAAATTATTCTTGAAATGTCTAATCAGAACTCAATCATTATACCCTTTGTTAATTTATACCATTTAATGAGGTCGTATATAATATAACTGCTTTTTATTTTTATTTAATTTTGTTTGTTTAAATAAAAAATCCATTTTGATTACAGATTGTATATCCTCCTTTGATGTTGGTTCTATTTAAATAAATAGGAGTAATTGACGAAAATTATTAATATATTAGTGATATATATACTCTGAGGATAAATTTATGCTAATAAGCTCATAAGGAATAGTAAAATTTACAGCTTTTTGATGACTCCGTTGGCCTAATGTTCACCATACCGAATTGACGAACTCCCGGGTTCGATCCCTAGTACAGACAACATTTATGTGGTGAACTTAAATGTAAAAAAAAACTAATATATAAGTATATTTTTATTAGTTGTGTACCATAGCAAAAGACTGTGTAAAATTTGTTTCCATATTACTATTGTAAATTGGGACTTACAGCATAAACACGGCGAACATAGATATATGTGATATAATAACACATTTGAGTAGGGGTGGCCGGAACAATAATGATATATTTCTCACGGCACCCACGAAACCACCAGATCTGGACTCTATGCTGCTTGTAATGAGTTTCTCCACCTGAACACAAACAATACACACACATTCATACATATATACATACGAAGAAATTTTAATAATTTACGCTCTACCGGGAACTGAACCCGATAGCACAAAAACTACTTTCACGATACATAACAAATAGCTAAGTTCACTTTATGATTTTTAGACACCCAATGAGTAGAAATCGAAACCCTATTCCAGAGATTAGCCTCTTGACAGGAAAGGCATTAGTAACTTTTACATTTCATTATCTTTTGCTATAACAAACACAAATTTAAAGGGTTGCCATACACAAAATTGATTTTTCCATAAAATGATGTAACGACTTCTCGTCGGAAAAACTTACGGGGAAAGTATCCTCTTGAGCCTTTTTATTGTAGGCGTACATTTTCGCCAAAACTGGCAACGCAGCCTCTGGGCCCTTGGCAGACAAAAGATATCTGGGGCTTTCTGGCAGCCAGGAGAGCAGCAACGCGGCCAGGAGGCCAGGCGCACACCACGACCAGATGAAGGCTCGCCAGGGTACTATCCTAAAGCCACTGATCGACCAGGACCACTGACCAGGAATTATGATCCAGGCAAGACCTGTTTGCACGGTAAATAACGGTTTATATAATTTAAAACCATTTTATAATCGAAAATCGGTGGTGTAACAACCCATAAATGGTAATAGAAGTTAATGTACAACTTAAAAATAATACGAAGGAAACTCTGAAATTTATTCAACCTTTAAAATATTTGTTAATAATGTATTTGAAAGATTTTAGGTCGCTGTTATCTCCATTCACGTGCATGTGAATATCATTACTATAAACGACCGATAAATGACTGGAGCAATTTAATGGTCATTATCTATTCGCTTAATATTTAGTATGACCTAACATTGAACCTAAGGTACCCCAATATCTAAGTGGGTTAGCTAATATTAGACTATACAATGTACTAAAATTTTATAGATAAAGAAACTTTTTATGTAATATCCCTCTGTATTCTTTTAATTCATAACCAACCGGAGTCGATTTCAATATTCTAAAAAAAAAAACACTTCAGTAAATCAAATGTTTACTAAACATCGTATAAAGTTTCTTTCCACTTCTTCTAGTTTGTTTTTTGTTAGTTGCCAATGCAAAAATTCACTTATTTTAGGGATTTTTTTATATTTTTGATCACGAGGAATGGAAGGAACATCCGCGATAACCGTTTCATGAAAGCCCAACCCGCTTCAATATTGCACTGGTAATTGGAAAACTAAACAACGATATCTGAAGATTTCTCCATATCATTATTGTAATATATGTAGAATTATATAAATTTCATTGGCTACCTGAAATTTCCATTTCAAATCCGAAAGACATAACATTTATTTTTAATATAAAAATAATTAAAATCACTTTTGTCGTACTTATTTTGAGGCAAGCAAATAAACATTCCAATAATAATTTACGTTTTGCAACATGACAGCGTTAGTTACGATTTCCGCCACGTGCCAAAATATCCTTGGACCCTACATTGCTATCATTTATATTCGGCGTCCTAAACACATTAAACCATTTATTTGACCCTCTCTGCGGTCCTCGGGAGAGCGTATTAAATCTAATTACGACTGCGTCAATATATTCGAATTCATAATAGAAATAGGCTAAGACACAGATCAGAGCACATTGACATTGGTAGCCGTAACAAATACATTTCTATTGACCCACAGATAACCGAATATAAATTGCAATAACAAATACATCAATCTTCAAGCAGTCTCTGTAAATATATTTTTCACAGTTTATATAAAAAAATTGCTTTTTCCTTTGTACGATTCTGACTTTTTAAGGAGATTAAATCGTGATTAGCTTATCGCTTATCTATTCGAGAGTTTAACTAAACAATGAAAATATTTTATCTCCAAGATTTAGCACCGTGAAATAGATAACATGAAGGTTTCTTCTTACTGTCACATTAAATTCCATTTTGAGAAGAACAAAAGATTTTATTGAAATATATATATTTTGCGAAATAAACTATTAAGTTTTATTCCTTTTGTATTGTGTACCTGGTAGAATAATAAAGGAGAATGATATAAATGCTGATCCCCAGGCTATGGCTGCAGCTCTCCGGGATCCTGTGTGCATCTCACCAAGATACGCGTACACTGTCGCACTAGATGCAGACACTCTGAAAATAGTTATAGATATTATTTAATTTTTCTCCAATGACGGACTACAAAACACTTCTTACTTCTTAGGCCATTAGGCCATTTTAGAAATATTAGGGTATTGTATAATTGCATTCAACATTTATGATGTTACATATAACCGTTCATAATTGAATATTAATATAAACTGAGTAAATTAACTATTGAAGTTCGATTTCCGGCTCGAAGGTCCAATACTTTGCGATACGCGATGTGGCCCGAACATTAATACTATACAACAAAAATGAGACTCACAAGCATCCGGTAAGTATCCGCAGAATAAGTAGCATCCACACATTAGTTGAGAATGAAGAGGTGATTGATAGAGCAGCAGACGCTACCATTGACGGCAGCATCACCGCCCGCCGACCAAACCTATCTCCCAAGTATCCCCATAGAAAGGATGTACTTATAATACCTAGGAAGAATTAAATTACTATTAAAATTAGAACAAACTAAGGATTAGTTAGAACACTAGTAATTCTAATTAATAGAATCAGACTTTGCGGAAGTCCATAGTACAAAACCCTATTAGACTCTCGACTTCAAACATCGATGAGTCATCCAAAGTTCGAAGAGGCAACTTCCTGAGGATGCTCCGGTGTCGGGGCGAAACGTACGTTGAGTAGTTGTGGTTGTTGCTAACATGCTAGTGGTCTAATAGGGTTTTGTTCTACTAATTCTATAAATTATTGAATCATATGTAGATTGAGTCCTTATAATCTATAAGTTTTCATTTTATCTGTTTGGATCTTTCAAGATTCATCAGTAACCTTAACCAGGAGTCGTTTTGTTATATTCAATCAATGACTTATTATATAGAAAAATTCCGTTTAGTAATTATCGTGGAGAGATTGTTATACGAAGTTGCATTGAGAGCACGTAACTAAGCGGAAATAAGTGCGTTCATATAATACTAAACATATAACAATACTACTATCTATATCTATATTAAAACTATCTATGCTGCACTATGATGTATGCAGTCCGTTTGGACTTGAACCTTAAGAATACATGATAGTATCAATCAATCCAATCGCGAAAGATACAGTTATTCAGACATAATGTATGTATTATGGGAGTTAATTTTAACTTCAACTTTAACCTGTAAGAAGTTCAATGCCCTAAGCGTAATTGAAAGTTACACAATATTAATCAGACGCAAAGCTCGGGTTCACGAACGTCATTGCTCTCGTGTTTATTTTGGGACAAACGAGTTTGGTATTTTTATACAAGTATTTATAAAACACTTTAATTGACCCTGCTAATTCTATATGGTTTCAGGAAGTTACTCGAGACTAGCAGTTACACATAATATTCAGTATTTTTCGCTTTACTTTTAGCAACGCTTTTCGTAATTCCTCAACACAGACTATCTAAGAAAGATGTATACCGCGCAAATCTCAGATTAGTAAAACAAAAGAAACAAATCTTTATCTTTATATATTACATATTTACTGTATGCTACACTTTATTAATGGCCCATTTATTACGATACAACTAACGTATGTTACAATTATGGAACCCGGAATTAAAAACTTATTGAATTGTAAACAGTTTCTCAATGAGAATAACAAAACTATCCGATTATTTGTTGTGGTCATCGAACGACGATACATCTAGACGTGTCAGTGATGCAACAACCTCTTAATTACTTTATAAAGATAACATAAAAAATATCCTACATATTCCTTACAATTCATTAAGAACGAAGCGGTAGATTTGGGAATTCAATTTAACATATACATACATTTATACATTTCTCCCGATTTTTATTCAAATGCCCGTATCTAATGAGATGTAACACATTCAAACATTTTTTTCAATCCCACCCAGTAACTAATGGCATGCTCAAGACACTCTTCAGGTTTATAATGTTGGTGGAATATGGTACCTTGCTACAAAGGTGTTTGTTTGTCATTGCTTATATCTTTAAATAAGAGACAATTTTCTCTTTGACATTCCGCAATATATGGGAAGTGAAATCTATTGATCACAACAAGAACTGAACTAAGAAAGCGGTAAAAAGAATCATGGGAAATCAAACGCTGATTGATAGAAGCTCATACGGGTCTACTAATACATACGGCCTTTCACGGCCAAACTTTGATGAAATGTGCTGTGTAAGTTTTTATAGAGTTTGAAGGGCATTTTAAATAGAATTTCAAAATCTAAAATAAGAGATAATCTATAAGGGGTTCAAACAGGAGATAGTGGGTGTACATGGGGTAGTTAATAATTGAGTTTAAAGCGGGTGAAACCGCGGCAATATGACGAGTGTTTCCGAGAACTTGAGATGATATTAACAGACGTTCTACTTGCTTGTTTTCAAAGGAATGTTCCATGGAGCCAAATTCGTCTCAGGGTTATGAGGTTTTTAGTTTTTTTTTGAAGCAGCTTACTATTTAATTGTTTTAAATTACGCTTAAATAAATAACAATTTCTTAAACGATGGAATTATAATACGACACGAATGATCAAACATTTTGTTCCAAATAAAGAGATCCAACTTCGTATAAATATTTTTAAACTGCATTGAACGATTCAGTTGGCGCAATGGTCACCATGCAAGACTGCCGAACAGAGCGCCTCGAGTTCGATCCCCGATGAGTGTATGTATATTTATAAGTTCTACATCGATATCACTCTATCTCCATATTAACATATATATTTAAGATGCCTACATCAAATATTCAACCCATTCGATTTCTTCACTTACCAATGAACGCTGCAGCATTCACCAGCCCCTTGTGCTCACTCGTCAGCTCCAGCTCACATTCTGCAGCTGTAATAACATAGCTCATTCCAACTGACTCCATGGAAACATTTAGCATGATCAGCCCGCATGTCAGCAGCACCAGGTGATTGAACTTGCCGTGACCTGGAAACCATATCGGTGTAATTATTATGTTATTATTATGGATATGACAATTTAGAATGATTTAGTGTGTATGTTGTAAGTTGGATTTTATATATTACTAGCTGACCCAGCAAACGTTGTTTTGCCATTCAATTTTCAATTAATAAATAAAATATAATAATAAATAAAACAGGGCTGGATCGTAGAGGGGTAAAAATTTAGGGTTGTGTGTATTTTTGTATGCTGAATCATAGAAAAAGAGAAACTAAAAATTTAGTCTAAAAAAAATTTAGGGGTGGACTATCCATAACAATTAGGGGGATGAATAATAGATGTTAGCCGATTCTCAGACCTACTCAATAGGCTCACAAAGTTTCATGAAAATCGGTCAAGCCGTTTCGGAGGAGTATGGGAACGAAAACTGTGACACGAGAATTTTATATATGAGATATATTTTTATGAGAGAAGATTTTCAAAATGGAAGTTACATAGTCATCCGAGAGATTTCGCTAGGCTCTCGTTAGCATTTATATTACTTTATTAATAGTATTTAACTAATCAACTTTGTCACACACGAGTGTTATTCATACTAGCAATACCAGATATATTAATTCCGTGTCGAATGAAATATAAACATTGATATATTTAATACTAAACTATGTTTATACGTAACATTTAACGGTTCAAATACATTTGCGTATCAATGTTTTCACTGTATAATAGATAAAAAAAAAACAATTCCGCACATACAACATATACCTAAGACGGCTCAAAACGTCAATAAGCGATAAGTGAACATTTTAATAATACATTTTTATTTAAATATTAGTTAGCGAAAAGTTAGGTCGGTAAGATTTTTAATCAAAGTTATCTTACTATTGCGTCTTTAGGAATAAATATATTATAGTCAACACAAAAATGCTTGTTCAAATCCATAGAAATAGATATTATCTTTATTTGCACAAATTCTGTTTTATGCTTAATCGGCCCTTTTGCCTAGTAACATAAACATTATGGAAATCATTGATTACATATTAAAAACATAATATGCTATGGACAAGGAAAATATTGAATTGTATCTTACGTATTAATTACTTTGGTTACAAAGAGCATTTTTTTGACATTTAAACGATCTAATACAGTTAAAATAGTTGTAAATGTTTCCTAGGTATCATTAAAATGTTTGAAAATTAAGTTCTTGGTTAGAATCCATTTTTAAGAACATATAGAGTCTTGAATGCCAAATTATTTAAACAAATTCAGTACCTAATCAAAAACAAGCAATTCATATCAAGTATAAGATATAATTATAGTTAAAAAACATATTAGAAATTAATGCTGATAAAAGGAAAGATATAACAACGTCATTTTAAAAATATGAGACAGTTAAATTATCATATATCAATGACAACAAACATGGGAACATACCAGTCAATTCGAACGCATCTTCAAAACAAATTTCATTTAATTTTTCTGAACTTCTCTCGACGTCACTAGAGCGATCATTGTCTATATTTCTTTTCAAGTTTAAACTCTCCTTAAGTCTATCTGTATCGGAATTATTTGCCGACATTGTAATTCACTAATAGATTCACGCGACTCAAAAATGTATGACCATGTGCATCTCTCACACCATTTTATCTAATCGTAACAATAATAATTTAATTCTCTTCTAAACTGTTATTACAACCAAAAACGACAAATTTACAGACTTTTAATTATTTTCGGCCAGTTTATGTGACAAATTAATGTATCGTTAATTTATTTTTACATTTAAAATAATATATTCTAAAGCTCTTTAACGTCTTCACTGTATGCTAGTCAGAAATGAACTAAACAAAAATATAGGTTATGCGTATAAATAACGCACGCGTTTGTCAAAGAATGTAAGCGCAATCGACACTAGCCTTTATGGGCTTGATATAAGTCTTGTTCATACTGGCTCACCGTTTTTACACGCAATCAAATATTCGTTAAAATAAGGAAGTTAATGAGAAAGTGGAATTAAATTGTTTTATTTGAAACTAATTGTATTTAACTGACGAAATATTTCATTATATTATCAAATGTAATTATTTAATTAAAATGTTGCTTTTTAACAATTTCGTGTGATGTAAAGAAGCTAGGATCCTCATTTGGTATCTAAGTCAGTAATATTGCTACACGAGCTCATACTTAATCCAGTTAGCCTATATGTACAATTCACTCTAATGTCTAAACACACAATTTGCACAAATAGATAATTACAGATTCTTAAACATTACAAATATTAACAGGGTCTCATTTATTTTTATAATAAATTTAAAACTTCAGAAAAAAAACATACTGATGCAATAAATCATATATGTAAAATCATTACGGAAGTATTGTTAATACCAACTTGTCGGCAATAGATGGCGTTAATGTCAATATTTAAATGGTATAAAAATAAATTATTACACAACTTCGTGTCGCAGTCTCATACAGATCACCATTGCTGAGGTCAATTGTTTTAAGCGTTCGAATAATGTTATATTGTTCGTCCGTGTTCTTGAAATGGTTTTTGCTTGTCTTCACCAAAGTTGATCGTTGCAATAACAAAAAAATAGGTTATTTATTATATTTTTATAGAGATTGTTTTTATAAGTCGATTAAAATTAGGCCCACGATAGCGCTTAATTTTTGAACAATTTTTATGTATTGATTGCGCTGGAATCTGATACTGGTTTTACGAAAATGCATATTTATGAATTTACCTATGTTCCCACGAAAATCCCCTTTGTCACCGTTTAAAAATAACTTTATTTCTACAGTAATCAACACTTATCAAGTATGGTTTTAAACGTTTATATACATATGTTGTTGGAAAAATAATGAATAAAGCCTCGACTAGGAACTATATTTTCATATTTGAAAGTCAATATTACAAACTATACAATTAACTATTTTAAATAAGCCATTTATTATACTTTCTTACAATGTAACAGTTATCAGTTTTCAGCTATCTTGTCAATATTAGGTCACTATAGCCCTTTGCATCACAATCTCTCTAATATATAACTTTTAAAGATATCTTCTAGTTTGGTTGGCAGAAGAGCGAGGTAAAGTGCGTAACCCAAAATACAGCATTTTAGACGTCATCTGTCACACATAGGACCATAAGTCATTATAACATATAATACAAAAACCGTAAAAATATTCGTTATTTTTAATACTGTTGTCTTATTAAACTTATTGAAAGTAAACCAACTAAAAAACATTAAAATCAACTTTGAAAGTCGTCGAAGTTAAGCAAATTAAGTTATTTTTAGGCTTGCCAAACAATTCGGAACGTTGCTATAAATAGGATTGTTATTTATAAAGCAAATATTACATTTTTATTCATATACAACATACGCTTTTATGTAAAATGAAATATTTTAAAGATGTTAGCCTTTTAAATATGTATTAACGTAAAAGATTCCTTTGGAAGTTCGTTAAAGAAATCACTCTAGCCTTTGAAAATTTGCACTCACATACATCACTATAAGTTCTTCACGAACTACATCCAAAAAAAATACAGTAATATATTTGTTGTATTGTGTTTGAGAAGCCACTTCAACCAATTTCTATTTAAATGTGTTCACGCACTAATATTTATATAAATTTACATTTTCATTTTACATATGCCTTCGTTTACATTTTGTCCACGCGACTACCGATATACATAGGTTTTAGATTATAATTTTTGAACTAATGGTTTATCTATACGGCCCGGTCGCAGTTAATGGAATTTAAACCATGGTCAGACTTAAACCTCGCCCTTGACAATTTCAATATTAATATCAGCAATAAGTCTTTGTAGAAATAAATCCGTCATTGTTAAGCCGGCACTTGATTGGCTTCAGTTTAGCTTAACTGACTTGCCTAAAAGGAATGAGGCTAACGATTTGAGTAAAGCAACAGCAAGGTTTACTTTTCTCACTCGTGTGTGTTTAATTACTTACCGGGAAGAAATTAGAGCTGAAAGGCCTATTTCATAAAATATATTATGTTTTTTTAAAGTTATAGTTTATTTGTATCTAAATATATTTTAAATCTCTATATCTAAATATCTATTTTAAATTTTTCCGAAGTTTCGCGTACTTAACAGCGTACGTGGTCACGGTAGACTGAAGACAAAAGGTGTTAATTGTCAAAATAAGTGTCACAGCTGCAGAGAGGTTGTGTTATCTGTATATGTGTTTAAAATAATGTTAATATATTAAAAATTTTCAAAAATATATAACTTAAATCCGTTAATAATGTCTTTTAAAAAAAAATTAGTAACAGTTATAATAAAAAACAGTTAATAAAAGACAATATTGTCTTTCTATTTGTTTTAAAATTTAAATCCTTTCGCGTCACTACGAACAAGGCAACTATCCTAAGTATGCTAGCTCTTATTTATATCGTATCACTAAACAATTGTTAAAATATGCAAATAAAATACTTATAAAGTGAGTTTTTGACATCACCGCGTGTATACAAGCTTCTTTTGTTATACAAGAATTCTGTAACTCTTCAGTGGACGCGACCAATTATGAAAACTTCCTTGCTCCTAATCTTGTAATTGGATCAGTTCCGCATTATTGAAATGGGCCACCATCGATGTCAAATTAGATAGATTTAGTGAGTGGTCGCTTAGTCACTACGTGTAATATGTGTAGACGATAAACGTGCTGGTTCTCGAGCAAATACGAATATATTTGGCCTTTCGATTCATTGTGATCTCTGGTCTCGTTATACCCTGAGGTCTGAACGTATGGGATGTGAGAGTTAATTAAAAAAAAATTTAAAAAAAATCTATTAGACTAATGTCTATTAGGATTTTACACTACACGCAAAAGAAGAAATATCCTGACTCATAGAAAGCTTTTCCTAGAGGCATCATCCTCAGGATGATCCGGTTTCGGGGCGAAACGTGCGTCGAGTGGTTGTGGGTTTTTTCGCGGGGTATTGTAGAAGCGGCGCGCTTGTAGATTGGTCTATAAGGGTTTTGTTTGCTTTAAAAAAATAAATATATATAGATATAATATAATAGATTAGACCAATTTTATTGATGAAACCTCAATTTTATTGCAATATTTTACTAAAGAAATCTTTTGTCTTCCTCTGCAAAATTTTCTGAAAATCTTGTAAAACTAAGCGACAATTTTTGTATCGATGCATGGTAATAACTATAAATATAATTGGGTGGGAAATTTTTCAAGAGAATCGAAGCCAGTATCGCAGTAACCTTTTTTTAAACAATGATTTCAAAATACTTTATATATAATATGTCTAACCATGCGTACATAATATGCGGTTGATATAAAAAATGGTTAATTTTTTTTAAGGTTTTTAACAATATTACCAAAGAATTTTAACTTTCTGATCTATATTTGGACACGTTTCATTTTCCTCGTTCTACTTTAAAAGTTAATATAATCAATTAAATTAAACTTTTGACAAACAAAGGGCTTAATGGATTTAGTTTAAGTGTTTCGATATTCAAATATCACTGTCGTTAAATAAGAACACATTGTTTGTAAAAAACAACATTCGCATCGAAACGTACATAATACGTCTTTGCAAGTCGATGCAATTCTTTCTTTGTAAGATAATTAGGGGTGAACCCTAGCAAAACTTTTTAAACTATTATAGTCATAATAAACACATTAAAGGCCCTTCAGGCCAATAGCGAGATCCCATCTAAAAAAAAACTTTATAAGTACATATACATAAAACCGCAAACAATAGCTATGCCCATAACGCAAACTACCGGATACATACGCAGTCGCAAATATATACCCTCGTGCGGAATTCTGCCATTGGACACCAGAGTTCACCCCTGGCATGGGCCAGCTAGTTATGGCTAAAAGTGTCAAATGAAACTGGTTTATCGTTGTATTACACTTGTATGTGTCTATAAATAATATCAATAGCATAAATTTCAAGGAAGTAAATAAAGATAATATGTGAGTCGAGTAAGTTGCGGTGAAACTCCAGGAAATTATTAGATGATGGTTTGCGGCTTTGGTTTACTTTCTATATAATGTAACTAAGAGCTAGTTCAGAGACTAAGCGATTAGATTTACGACGCATTTTCCCTCAGTGAATACAAGATTCTCTATAGGAACGCAAATATTCTGCCGCGCACCACCGCTATGTGGAACCAGCTGTCAAAAGAGGTATTTCCGAACAAAAACGACTTTGAGACCTTTAAGAAAAGAGCGTATAGGCATCTTAAAGGCCGGCAACGCACTAGTGAGGCCTCTAGTTAGGGAAATTTTCTCCCTTTCTCAGGTTTTGAGGAACATTTATCATTTTTATTTAACAGGATTATTATTTTGTTGATCCATCACCTCTTAAATCGTTCTATTTTCATTTGGCAAACAAAATGAACACATTAAAATCGTTTGCCCAACAATGTAGCGTCGTGCGATAATTTAACGCTCAACGCAATCTCATATTTTAATTGTGGCTTTTAATAAATACGGATATTTAAACAAATCCAGTTGTCAGGCTATTTTTAACAGGTCTAGAATTAAAGACAAAAGTATGTTAAATTTCATAATTATTGTGCAACTTAGTGAAGTGGTTATGGTAATTTATGAATTGCCGGTCTAAAAGTATTGTAAAAGGGAATGGTCCGATTTGGATGCAAAAAAACTAACCGTAACCCATAATACAAGTTCTAAGAAAATCTGTCTCGCCAAATATTTGAGATTTTATGAGAAAAAGTTATTTAATTATTCACACTTCATTGTACAATGAAATGATGAAGTACACAATTTAAAATAAACGCCTTTATACGTCACTTCGATCTTGTAAACACAGAAACGTGCGTCATTATTTTATTTCTTTGTACTCGTTATTTAGTACTCTAAATATATTTTTCATGTTCAGTACTCAAAAATTTGTATCTGATAAACCTACTTTAAAATCATTGTGCATTCTAGAATTTAATTAAATCAGAAGCAAAAGACGTCATTACAAACATCACAAAGAAGAGTGCTCGTATTATCTATGATCTTTTTCTCTTAATTTAAAATATCTACTATCTGTATCTATCTACTTTCTATTTAAAGCAGCACTTCCACTATAATTAATAGAATCAGGCATAACTTTGCGGAAGTGTATAGTAAAAAATTCTAATATACTAATATATTAACAATACTTCGCAAAAAACTACTGAAACATTACTTTTCGACACCCAGTCTAACGCAATTTGTAGAGACAAAATCCTGAGAATTCTCCGGATTATTACATGTTTGGGGAATTTTTCGGGGAGTATTGCTAGTAAATTGGAGTGGTACCATCGTATATTTCTTGTCTATAACCGGGTAAAATAAGGTTCGTTGGGAGCTTGTTGGACAGGTGGAGCTTAAGTATTTTGGAGACATTACAAACTTGACGTAGATAATAGCTGCAATGTCAAAAATTAAAAATGACCGAAAATATGATTATGCGATTGAATGATGCGTTTATGAGAATTATTAAAATAGGTATTGGCCACATAATTGTGACCACGGAAATTTGTATACTCCAAATTTATTTTGGGCTAGGTCTCTAATTTACATTCATCGCTTATATAATTAATAGAATCAGGCTTTAATTTGCGTCCATAGTACAAAACCCTAATAGACCAATCTACAAGCATTGCTTCGCGAAAAAGCTCACACCTTTATACGTATGTATATGTATTTAGTTATGGTAGTGTCATGTGGCTGAATTGTCTATGGTAAAATCGACGACTAAATTATGTGTCAATCACTAGCTTGTTATTACTGTCAAATTCTTATTGTTGAATAAAACCAATATTGCTCTTGGTTTGTCTTTGGTAGCTATCAGAGCTACCTGTTACATATTAAAGACAATATAATTTTCTGTTGAAAATAATTGTCTCATTTTCGTTAACCCCAAAACTTACGTATGTTTGAATAACGAAATTGTCTAACAGAACTATTGCTAAAACATTATTAGCAGGCGTTAAGAGAAAGTCCTAAACTTAGGAAACTATCTTTTTAAACTTATTCTTTTAAATGATTAATATAATTTTTGATCTTGATCAATGAATAAAGTTGGGAAAAAGATAGTTTGGTTTGAGGCACCAGCCGTTGGATCAATAGTCAATAAACAGCTTCACATAATTAACTACTAGAAAGTTATTTTTTTACGGAGTTGGTGTCACACATTCATTTCTTATAAATATTCCTTATGTTACTTCTATTAATATTAAAAAAGTACTAGATGTTACCTACGGCTGCATCACGCCAATAAATAGATGTACACATATTATAAATGTAATAAATAATCAATATTTTTGTTGTAGTTTGGTTCACCATCTTGGATATAATGGCTTAGATGTCCTATCTATTTAATATAATTTTTATTAGTCATTACATAACTCTTGTGTATTTGGCTCTTATTATTATTATACACGATATTTTTAACAATTAAAGTAAACGCCAAATTGCTGTGAAGTTTTATTAAAATTCAGTCGTTTTTACGTAAACGAGCAATAATCCATGCTTCAAACTTTAAGTTTCTATGAATGTATTGATCAGGCGTTATTTACAAGTTCACATGAAATCTCATTTACACAAATGTTCATAACATCCATTGTTGATTTCATGAAAGAAGTGTAATGTGAGGTGTTTTTGTTTGAAATTAGTTTGAGCTGAATATGGGTTTTTCTCTAGGATAGTTTCAATATATTGATCAAAACTAAATCTTTGTAAGCGTTTTTCAGTAATTACAAATACCGTAATACCTTTTTATAATAAAAATATTAAATAGTCTTCACATACGAAATAAGTTATTTTTTAGATAAGTCCTGATTAATTTGAAGATGAACTAAATGTTATATTCAAATAACTACTGACATCATTGCTTATAGTTAAAATAAAAAGTTTTAATGAAATACAAATGTTTTCAAGAGCTGGCATCTCCGACGTCATCCATCAAAACAACTCAGCTTTCTGGCAACACGCAAGCCACGCCATACTGATATTTTGGTTCGAACGTGCAGCTTTCCCGACCTTGTCTTTACAATTTCATACCTATTTGGCCCAACGCCATCTTCAAACAAAGATATAATAACACGAACATTACTCTCGCAGTTTGATCCATATGAATTCGTAGATTCATCTATATGAACATATTTTTATAAACATTGATAGTTACGAGAAGTGTTCGCGTCGATAAAATTATGGCTGTGAGCCATGCTTTACAATGAATGAGATAAACGCCCTATGATAAAACTACAGCATAGTAAGAAGAAAGACGACTCTCTATTACTGAATAGAGATTATTTTGTTTGATACACGACATCACTGTTGCAGAAATCTATTTCTCACGAAGAGCCAATGTCAATTTAAGTTATTTATACGGTCGCTGACATTTTTCAGGTATGTGTTCTCGTCGAAAGTCTGAAATAGTTTTGTAAATTATATAATAATTTCTTCAACTAGAATAAACAAACGTGTGACGGTAAACGTTTGCGACGCGTTTCGCAGCTTTATTGTGCGTCACGGCGTGACAGCGAACATTTCAGCTGCATTCAGTCCAATTAGGAACTATTGGCGGGTGGTCGTGTGATCATGAAAACGAAGGAAGATGTCACAACCTTCGACGCTGCTTTGGAAAGAACTGGTGATTATTGCTTGTTTATTGGGCTCAATGTGAATGTTTATGAAATTCATTTGTACATGTTCTTCAGCTATCTCTATCATAGAGTGGATTAATAGAGATCGAAAAATTTTTGCACAGATATCCTAATGTAGTCTAATCTATATTGGCGCTAGATTCAAGATTCATATTTACTTATTTTTATATACAGTCTTGAAGTTGAAGAATAAAATATGAATGTTATGAAAACGATTCACTATTTTATCAACATTCTAATAAAAATGTGAAAAACTTTGTTTTAGCAACAACTTTATTTCTCTAAAGTTATTTATTATGTTTAAATTAGAATCAATAGGTTTCAATTCAAATGTTTTTACCGGGCTTTGCATCCATTTTGTGCCCTTGTCGATTTTAATGGTAGCAATTGGACTTCTATTTTTTAACGATAATAGAATATTGTTATAGTAAGTCGACTGTGCTGCAAAGACTTCATTTTTTCTTGCATTTTGCTTATGCATTATATTTTAACTTCGTTTATCGGTGTGAAAATAATTTGACTGCTGCCATTGAGTCGGCCGCCAATTCTTTCAGGATTCTGTCTCACTTTTTATAAAAGTTCAAAGATTTTTTCAAAATCAATTAACAGATTGTTCCCAGGTATATACATAATATATGAAGAGCGTTTGCATGTTCAATTCTAACCAGTAGTTTTAAGGTTAATTTAAATTAAATAACAATTTTAATTTAAAATAATGATTTTTTAGAGATCTGTACTCAACCAAACCCACTATCAATATACATAAGATGGAACATACTCATTGAATTGTACACCTTCTAACCTAGGTTTTTAGAAGTTAAAATGATAATTTAATAGTGGTGGACCACTTTACGTATAAAGAGAGGAGGGAGGTTAATATTAGTAGGATAAACGTACGGACTTTGTAAGAGAGCTGAAACTGCTGATGCCTATCAATTATAAATACGATATCAGCAGGTCAATCCACAATTTCGTTGCCATTTCCGATATAAGTGTGTCATACCGAGCCATCAATTTACTAATTTTGAATTTTTATTTACTTATTTGAACTTATTAAAAATTAATTGTACGTGTGGTATTCTACTGTTTTTATTCGTTTTAGTGAAATAATCTATGCTGAAAGAATATTTCATTTTATGCATATATTTCTTTGTATCTTATAGCAATACTTAATAACCTTACACACAAATTACACACACGATCGGTTGACATAAAGGTATTTATAGTTTGATATCATAAAATAGATATACCTTTAATAAATATAATTTTAATACAGCTTCGTATGAACCGTAATTGTAAATAAAACTTTTATTGCCACTAAGTAACCAATTTAATATTCAAATTATGCTCCAACGCGCTCCGCTGATCTGATATGAATATGAATGACAGACTTTGCAGAAATCATTATGATTACTTAGGCATTATCCTAAAATCAACGGAATATGAAAACATAAATATAATGCAGCAAAATTGCCAGCTAGCTCTACCAAGTACCTAACAGACACTAGAAACTGCAACAATTGTTTTTCCGGTTAACGAACACCGGGCCTCATATCATGGTATCCGATCCCAGTCCAATATATTTTCTTTGTGTGTCCTTTTGGGTACAAATAATAAATTTCATTTACCGTGATACCATATGCGATTGATGATTTTAGGACTGAAAATGTAAGCCGATGTTCGATTGAAGATCTAAATCAATATTATAAAGCTGAAAAGCGAGGTTGTACGCGCTAATCTCAGGAACTAGTTGTGGAATTGAATAATTATTTTTGCGTTAAATAGTCCATTTATCGAGGAAAGTTTTAAGCTTTAAAAATAGCTAAATATATAAGCGTGTAAATAAAAATATTGTGAAAGTGTGAATTCGCAGATGAAGTTATCCACCGCATAGGTTGTGAATGAGAATTGTTTGATCCAATTGAATTTAATGATCTGTGGTTAACATTGTATGCCGGTTTCTAATCTACATTCAACAATTATTACATCATTGTCAAAATATGTATGTACGCGATAAAATTGAAAATTTTTCTCTCTCATTGTGGAGTTTCATTTTGAGTGCTTTCGTATTTATACCTCGAATTTGTAGCGAACAAATTTTTATATTTACGCACATCATCTGGCCATTATTGCAAATAGATAAAGCCTGAAAATATTGAAAGAAGTTACATGATGATGTGTTATTAATACTATTGTCGATTAAATAAACTATTGTATACTGGATTAAACACGATCTATAAATTATATTATTGTATTAATATAAAGTTAGGTTAGATGAAGGGAATGATCTGATGATGGCATCCTTGTGATATCGAAAAGCGTTTACATTGTACTTCATTTCGTTATTTTGTTATATATAAGCCATGTACTATATATGTATGATTGAATTTTCTAACGAAGATAAACAAAGAACGAACAGTTATAAAATGTGGTGCGAATTTATTTAAACGGTAATAAAAGTAAAATTGTTTTATATTAATTTACGTATCGCCATTGATAAGTTATGAGTAATTCATTGCTCGTGTACTTTTCAGTAACATGGATTTTAAAGATCGTATATTTAATCAGAAAACTTAGGTTAAATGTATTTATTCATATATGTGATTCAAAGCTTTAAGTTTTTTATAAGCTTATGAGAAGAAACTCTACGCCACTCTTTTAAATCGCCAACACAGGTGGGAATGTGCGAGAGAAAGTGAAGAACTGAGCTTTCTAGATATTCGCGATATGTATGGAAGACTGGCTATTCGGTCTACTCCTGCCTAGAAAGTTCTCAAGAGTTCTGGAATGTTCTTAAACTATATAATCGAACTGAGCTAAGCCACCAATAAGCTAAGCGAGATTCCATTCAAAGAAAAGCTAGACACTACTTTTGAATGCGATTTCTAGGGATAAAACAATCCTGAAAAATTAATTATTATTACAATTATTTTCGCTGGGAATTATATCGCGTTTGTTTAATTAGTGTATTGCGAAGTGATTAAATTTTTAATGAGCTCGTGAAAAGTTGAACACATCACAATAGCAAGATAGAAAATATCATTGTAGAGTGGCTCTTTGCAGGAAATGGTCTTTACAACGTCCTGCTTGTGGCTACGTGCGGCCTGATACTCCTGGGAATAGGGGCCGATCTGTTTGGGTTCAGTCTCGTGGTGGCAGCTGCTTGTGATCTCAACTTGTCAGTCAGTCAGAAAGGGGTACTCACTTCTTTGCCATTCATTGGTAAGTTCTTTTCGGTTTATTTTCTTAAATAATTCGTACCCAAATGTTCAGAACGGACTATTACTGAGACTTTGCTGTCCGTTTCGCATTTAGGTGGATCATGAACTGTAGGAATTTTCAGATATTTAAGAGATTATTTAGCAGATATTTAAGATAAGTTATTGCCGGAGTTTTAGTCGGACAGTCCAAGTTAGTTGTGTAATAATAAAATTTTGAAGGATGAATGAATTCCTGTGAGCATTAAAAAAATAATAATTTATTATTGCGTTCTCACATCTGTATAAATAATCCGTCTATAATCAAGTATTGTTCAAAGGTATTTTAATTTGCGTATTATGACAATCTATGATGTTTATATCAACTAAATTTAAATACATTTATTTTAAATCTAAAAAGTCTACATAATTTTATAGATACTATTTGTTTCATATATATATATATTTTTAATATTGTCTTTGATTAACATAACTGTTACTCATTTAAAGAAAAACACTTTATTAACGGATTTAAGTCATGTATTTTTGCAAAATTTAAATAAAATATATTTACATTAATTTAAATTTAATTTTAAATTTCTTTTGACAATTAACACCTTTTGTCTTCAGTCTACCGTGACCACGCACGCTGTAAAGCACGCGAAACGTCGGATTAATTTAAAATAATGTAAATATATTTAAATTTTGCAAAAATACATGACTTAAATCCGTTAATAAAGTGTTTTTCTTTAAATATATAGATTTTTGTTAGCTTCGAACATTTATATTGAGACTTGCATGGTACACACGTTCGTATCCCACACTTCATGTATATTTTTCCACTTTCAGGGATTCTCCTTGTCTCCTATCCATGGGGGTACATCTCTGACACGCGCGGGCGCCGCTACGTCCTCATTGTGTCTGTCCTAACAGGATTCGTGTTATCCTGCGTCGCCAGCCTGGCCACTAGTTGGATTTTGCTCGGCCTTATCAAGTTCATATCGGTTTGTTTGTAAGTTTGTATTTTATATTATATTATTTGTGGATTCACTCACGTGTAGGCTTCTTAATATAAGAAAAATGAGACGCTGAAGCTATAGTTTCAGAGGTTTTTGCGTTAAGGGCAAAGTTATGTCACCCACTTACATAAGTCAGTCTTTTAATACAGTCAATAAAAATACACGAGCTGAAACCGTAATATAATACACGCTCTTGACATTCATCTCTGGAACATTACCATTAATAAATTGGGTCGAATTAATTCAACATTCTTACAGCATACTAAACATGATTAAATTGTTTTGCAACAAAAATTTAATGGGTGTTCTTATTTATTCCATCATCAGATTACGACTTTGTATTGTGGAGGGTAAAATATCCTTGTTGATTAATATAGAAAAATGGGGCATTTTTGATTTGAGAATATGTTTGAAAATGTCTAAGAGCTGTTAAACATTGTTTGAGGATTTAATGTTTAGGTCATTATGCTAATATTTTCCAGCTCCTGCGCAGCGAACTCAGCAACGTACACACTAGTGGGGGAATCCTGCGTTGCTCGAGTCCGTAGCAAGTACATGCTCTTTATAACATGCCTCATTATTGTTTCACCGGCAGTGGCAGGCAGTAAGTATATACGTATATATATAAAATATTTCTAAGTTTATTATGGATAATAATTCCGACGTTTTAGATGCTTCACAGTTTGTCACGGACAAACTGAACGTGATATTGAGTTTTCACGTTGCCATCTTAACAATTAAATCTTAAATCTTTAATCTTTTTCTATCTTCTGGCAATACTGAGTGTCTTAGGAAAGACTCAAACTGAATTCTCGATTGAAGTTAGGGGTATTATTACTGATATCAATCGCTTCTAGTATTATTCTCAGATATAATCTGCTTTTTGTTACGAGGATTTTGGCTCGAAGCGTACATATGTCTCATCTAAAGTATGTAATGCTGCCGACTCGGAGCTACGTTTTCATACCCACGTATTGGTTCGGCAATACCTCTATTGACAGCTGGTACCACATAGTGGTGGGACTATGAACATAACAGCATGAAAATTTGTTCTATCTACTAAATTTTTTTTTCAGTACTTACATATCCAACACTGATGCTCTCTTTCAAGTGGGACATACCATTATTGGGAATATCATTCACACCGTGGCGATTTTTAAACATCGTTCTGGCAATACCAGCTGGACTAGGTGGCCTGGCCATTTGCTTCTTTAAGGAATCACCCAAATTCCTTGCAAATTGTGGGCGAAAAGAGGAGGCGGTTTGCGTGTTGAAATCGATTTATACGATTAACCACGGAAAGAATAAGCAGGATTTGCTGGTAAGCTTACGGTTTCATTATTAATATTGTCTTTTATTAACATAACTATTGCTCATTTAAAGAAAAACACTGTTAACGAATTAAGTTATGTATTTTTACAAAATTTAAGTTTAACTTAATCCGTTTTTCTTTAAGTTAATTATTGTTCATTCAAGTTTAGTAAATAATACCGAATCACGACTTTGTTATGTACAATGTTTATGTTTTTTGCATTTTTTTATTGGAATTTCCTATTTGCTGTACCCTTCACATGATTGCGGTGCGCATTAATACAAATACCCCTGCAGATCGTATTTCGTGAAGTGTACTTCCATTTATACTCCGCTCTTATTGTATATGTTCATTATGTACGTAGCCTCCATAAATAGACCATCGAATATTCAACCCAAAACTCTTCAGCTTTATATTACCATAGATATATTTAGTACCGTATTAAAGAAGAAAATACTCATATTGCCAATTGTCAAACAAAGCAAAATTACCAAAACATAATTAGATACAGTTTTTTTATAAAATAGGGTCCTAGGGGGCGGGAGTCTCATCTGATCTTAAGTGATACCACCGCCCACCTGCTGGCCTTTTAGACGTGGATAGGCTCTTTTTTTCTCTGTCCTTGTCGTATTAGTAGGAAGTAGCTCTATTGGCAGCTGGTTCAGCTGTGGAACAGCGGACTTCGACGTGAATTTAGTATTCTGTGTTTATTTTTTATTCTCGTAGTAGTTGTTAACAATATAACCTATTTTATAAAAATAATCCAGTGTTTAGATAGAGCGGTTCAGTTAAACAGATTTATGTCTCAATTTCTCACAGCTGTCATCCTTGGTGATAGAGGATGTCGCCTCAAAGAAGAGTAAATCCCTCTTCCACGCCATGCAGCAGCAGAGCGCGCCCCTCTTCAGACCACCTCTGCTTTGGCGGACCCTGCAACTCTTCTTCATTGTTTTCGTCGTGTACATTACGTGAGATAGAGGTTTATTTTTACTTTAACTCAGTTTAGGCAACTAATTTAAGATAAAAACTTATTTTATAATGGCCAACGATGAAGGACATTTTTAGGGTACCGCAAAGGGTAAAAACGGAATCTCCCGCCAGGCTGTACCATGAACCGTGATAAACGGTTGAAACTTTGACAGATTATATATTTCTGTTGCCCTTATAACAACAAGATATAAGAATGTACCCATCCTCCAATGGTACGGAACCCTTCGTGCCTAGTTTATATAAGTAGTGTCCACGTACTATAAATTTTTCCAAGTAGCTTTTGTTTTATTATAACGTAAATATTCTTGCTCACAATTTTCACAAAAAGAGAAATCGAACGAGTAAATTTACATAAATTTGAATTTTAATAAAAAATCTAATATTGTCTAAAAATTGTTCAGCAATAACAGTTTCCTCGTGTGGCTCCCCCACATCCTCAACCTGGTGAGAACCTCCTGGGAAAAGAGCAGCGAGTTTAGCGGTCTTTGCCAGCTGATCACCACACGTTCCAACCAGACTCATAACTCGACTGAGGTTAGTCCAATACTTCTCCTGAATCTTTCATATCATACAAGCGCACTGTTGATTCGTAGCCCTAGTATTGAACATATATTTTTGAATATTATAACACAAAACGAAATTGGAAGTCAGAAGAAGAAGGACGAGTGACAAATAAGAGGTTGTCCACAGTCTATCTCTCGAACTGTCAAACGCCACCAGTCTATAATCGTTATTAAAATAAGAATTTTATATATAACTTAATATTATGGTAATGTTAAGTAATAAAAATACTTTACATTATTTGCATCTCACAAAATTTGCTAAACAAACCCAATTATTGATACGTAAGTGATAAAATTGTTCTATGCAAAAAAAAGATTATTACCTAAAAGATACGCCATATTGTTAAGTCAGAGCAAAACTGTTTTATTGACAACTATATAGTAAGTACCTACAGTGTGTAGGTATACATCGCAAAATACATAACATACCTTCCTCTCAAACTCTAAGCAAACAATCAAAACTACAACAAATCAGAAAATAACAAACTTAGTAAGAAAGTAAATAACACCTCAAGATACACTAAGTTTAAAATTCAATTAATTATAAAAACAAAACAAGAATCAGGTTGCCTGTGTTGGTACCCCTATCACATCTGGCCATAAATCACTCTCCGGAATCTGAACTTCTCTGGGGTTTGACTCAGATCCTTCTGATTCCACCTCATCATCCACATCATATGGCCAGTCCCCTCTTATCCCAATATCAGTCCCCAGGCTACAATTTATCGTTCTAGTTAACAACTGATCTATATGACGGCGATACAACACACCTTCCTCCGATCTCAAAACATATGAACTAGGGCCCTCAATAGCCTCAACTATCGCTCTTTTCCATTTTTTTTCAGATCCATACATTCTCATTAAAACTGGTTGTCCTACACATAAAGATCTCTTTGGAGGGTTTTGTATAACTCTTTCCATGTATGCATCTGCCCTAGTTGGAGTACTATCAGGATGCACAAGTGACAACGCCGTTCTAAACCTGCGGCCATTAAGTAACTCAGCCGGTGTTTTGTATGTGGAACTGTTTGGTACCGTTCTCATATGAAATAAAATCTTGGCAAGTTTTTCCTGCCAAGGAATATCTATCTCCTGTAATTTTCTTAGGTGATTTTTAAAAGTTTGTATCACCCTTTCAACCTGCCCATTTGTTGCTGGATGATATGGTGGTGCTAAAGAATGCCTTATTCCATTCTTTCTTAAAAATTGTTGAAAATCTCTTGACACAAATGTTTTACCATTGTCCGAGACCATAACTTCAGGGAGACCTTGCGAAGAAAATATCTTTCTTAATATATTTATCACTGCAATACTGTTCATGGAAGGAACAATTTCTACTTCAATCCATTTACTGTAACTATCAATCAATACTAAAAAGGTCTTTCCTTGAAAAGGGCCAGCAAAATCTACATGTAATCTACTCCAGGGTTTATCAGATGGGGCCCACACTTGTGGATCTTTTGCAGGGTTATTTCTTACCAATTGACATTGTTCACATTTTGACACCATTGCTTCAATATCTTTATCCAGGCCAGCCCACCACACATAACCCCTAGCATACGCTTTGGTCTGTACTATACCAACATGCGGTGCATGTAATAACTTTAAGACCTGTTCTTGTAGTGCCACTGGCACCACTACTCTATTGCTCCATAGTAAGCAATCCTTACTGAGAGAAAGAGCCCCTCTCCTATTCCAAAAAGCATTCAGCTCAGGATCTGTGTTGTGGTTTGGCCACCCATGCAAAACATAAAATATAACCTTCTGAAGTATTGGGTCTTTCTTAGTTTCATTTGCAATCTTGGCAGAATCCATATTCCAACCCTCTGGCATCTCTTCCAATAATAGAACCTCTTTAAGCGATTCCTCCCCTAAATCAGAACATCTTGGCGCAGTCCATCTACTCAAGGCATCTGCATTTCCAATTAACTTCCCAGGTCTAAATTTAATAATATAATTATAGCAACTCAATTTTAATGACCATCTTAACATTCTGGGTGAAATTTGATCTGGTATAAGCTTAGTTGGGTTAAATAAACCTACAAGAGGCTTGTGATCAGTAATAATACAAAATTTCCTTCCCATCAAGAACTCATGGAACTTGGTTAATCCAAACATAATTGCTAAGGCTTCCTTATCAATCTGACCATACCGTCTCTCGTGGGGTTGCAACGTCCTTGATGCCATCATAATTGGGCGTTCAGAACCATCTTCCATTACATGTGCAATAATAGCTCCCAAGCCATACTCTGATGAATCACAAATTAACAATAAATCTTTATTTAAATCATAGCCAACTAATGTAAGGTCAGAAGAAATCAACTCTTTCGCTTTTTCAAAAGCTGCTTGCTCTAAGCTTGTCCAGGACCATGGCCTCTTACTCTCCAATAACCGATACAGAGGTTCCAGCACGGTTGCTTTATCTGGCAAAAACTTTTCATAAAAATTATACAATCCCAAAAAGGCTCTTAAGGTCTCCTTATTTGTTGGTGCTGCTTTCTCTTTAATTTCTTTCACCTTTTCTGGTGAAGGATATAATCCTTCTTGATCAATTGTATGCCCAAGAAAAGTAATACTGTTTGATGCAAATATGCATTTCTTTATATTTAACCGTAAGCCCAATTCATTTAATTTACCTAAAACCTCTTTTAATCTCTCATTATGCTGCTGCTCATTGCTACCAGCAACAGCAATGTCATCCAGAAGACAGGTTACACCATCCATATTTGCCAGGTCAGTTGACATGACCCTCTGAAATACTGCTGGGGCAGCATTCACTCCAAAAGCCAATCGATTTACTCTCATTAACCCAAGTGGAGTATTTAATGTGAGTAACTCAGCGGTGTCACTATCAACCTTAAGTTGTGTATATGCTTGTTTCAAATCTAACTTACTAAAAATTTGACCACCACTTAATTTGACAAATGCCTCTGTAGATGTTGGCAAAGGATACTGATCAACATCTATAGCAACATTCACTGTTGCTCTATAATCTCCACAAATTCTTAATGAACCATCAGCCTTTTTAACAATTCTTATTGGAGTGGCCCATTTAGAGTATTTCACCGGGGTTAAAACTCCCTCTGTCATCATCCGATTTAACTCTGCATTGACCTCCTTCTGTAGAGGAAAAGGAACAGGACGTGCCTTAAAAAACCGTGGTATAGCATCAGGTTTCACACTTAAAGATACTTCTGGCCCTTCTTGAATACTTCAGGAAACTCTTCCATTAACAATGCAATTCTATCATCTGTCCACCCTAAGCCATTCACCGATATACCGAGAGAATCAAACCAATTCCTACCCAATAGACTGGGTGTTTTTCCTGCCACCACTAATAACTCACACCCAGCCTCTCTATCACCTAACCTCACACACACCTGAGTCACACCTAATACTTTCAGTTCCTCGTGAGTGACTGTTACAAGTTTAATATTACTTGGTGTGAGAGTTGGAGGAATTTTCCAAAGTTTTTTATATGTATCTTCAGATATAATTGTCCGTGCAGCACCAGAGTCTACTTCCATACACACTAATGCACCATCCATAAACACTTCAGTCCTTATTGGTGGCTTGTAGTCTCCTACACGGTTTGTACTATACAATCCTAACATCACAACTGGTTCCTCAACAACAGCACTCTCCTTCTCAACTGGCTGACTGACATTATGAACTTTAGAGTTCTTTTTACACACAGCCACAGTGTGACCAATCCTTTTACAATAGAAGCATCTAGCTTTAGTGAATTGGCACTGCTGTCCAGTAGGATGTCTTTTACCACAGTGCTTACAGCCTATGTATTTAATACCATTAATATCCATTGGCTCATTAACACTTGATGAACATTGAGTATTGCTTGACTCGGCTAGTTCTTTAGGATATAAATCAGGGAATGTAGATTGATAGTTAAGACAGATTTGCAATGCTGCCTCATATGTAAGGTCTTTAGTCCTCAACAATTCCCTGCGTAAGCGTTGTTCGCGCACCCCCAATACAAGCCGGTCTCTTAACTGACGTTTTAAATCCTTGTATTTACACTTAGCGCCGAGTGAACTAATGGCGGCAACAAAGTCTTGCATGCTTTCCCCCTTTTCTTGACGCCTGCTATGAAATTTGTCTGCCTGTAGAATTTCATTAACCTCAGGCTCGTAAAATTTGTCCAAAATACAAATTATATCACTTAAGGGAACTTCAGTAGGGCGCAGTGGTACCAAAAGCGAAGCAATAAGTGCATATGTGTCTTTTCCACATTGTGATAAGAATAAGGACCGCGCTTTCGATGACTTCGAGTCCTCGTGGCCCGTCGCATCAAGCGCACACAATAAAAGTTCCTTATATTCACGCCAATTATCAGTTTTTGGGTTAAATTGTCCGGGGAATACAACATTTGCCACATGTGCAGCCATTTTGACTTAAATACACTTAATTTTCCGCAGTCGCCAATAAAAGATACGCCATATTGTTAAGTCAGAGCAAAACTGTTTTATTGACAACTATATAGTAAGTACCTACAGTGTGTAGGTATACATCGCAAAATACATAACATTACCTAAATGCGGTAACTTGTTAACATTGATTTGCAGAATGTGCCATGCCTTGGCTATGTAGAGGAGAACGTTATCTTCACTCTAATCATCTCTCAGTCCATCTTCTCATTCCTGAACTTTGTGATATCCTACCTGATGAGGTGGAGACGGCTGGTGCTCCTCAGCATCCTAAGCCTGTCGACGCTGAGTGGCTTGCTGATCAGCTTCATGCCGGAGCCGATATCCAGCATTGTGTTGTTCATGGTTTTCACGTGCACAAATCTGGGCATGGGCATTTTGGCTTCGTACTTCGTAGATTTGTACCCTACGTCTTGTCGGTGAGTATAATGCTCAATAAAATTAAAATTAATTGAATTTAGTTTTTATTTCATAAAGGTTTTTTTATAAAACAGTGCAAACGGACAGGAGGCTCACCTCTTAAATGATTACGCCCATGGACACTCGCAGTGCCAGAGGCCTCACAAGTACGTTGCCGGCCTTTAAGATGCCTATAAGCTCCTTTCTTGTGGATCCTAACTCGTATTGGTTCGGAAATACTTCTGTTGGCTGTTGGATTTTGATGGAAATTGGATGGAATTTTTTAATTCCAAGTTTAAATTAGGAAATTGAGAAAGATACAATTTCAATGGTTATCATTATAGTTGTATTTTCAGATCTTTACAAAACGTATGTCGTAGCTATGAATTTTTGTACTTACAGTGGGATGGTTGCTTGCCTGAGTATTATGGTTGGAAGAACCAGCACTTTTATCGGAATAAATCTTGTTGGAAACATTATTTTCACACACTGCGAACTCACCTACTACCTCTGGTCTCTGTTAGTCTTGAGTAAGTATATGTGAATATTATTCGATTTCTTGAAGAAGAATCCCCCACCTTTCGAACCCCCCACCTAAGAGAAGGGATCCCGTAGGTAACTGAAGTGTCAAAGAACTTTATTTATGCGATGTTAGTAGCTGCAGACTCCATATATCGGAAATTCGTCTCCTTAATTTACCAATGTATTTGCAGGTAGCGTTGTCGCTGCGTGGTTTCTTCCGCCAGACAAAGTTAAAGAAATTCCTAGTTAATAAATGGTTAAGTAGACAGAAAAAATGATGGGATATGAATGGTCAATGTTCGGTTTATGTTAAGTTAGGGACAAATGGCATAGGGATTTAAGATTTTTCTAAACTGGTTAAAAATCTCTATAGCATATGCTCGTTTTGGATCTCTTTTCATTTGTTAATAATATGTACGGCTGCCTACCTTCTTATGTTCTCTAAAGAGCCATTATATAATGGGTATTATAGGTATAAATGGCAAGTTTTGCAGAACGGCTTTTCGATGAAATGGACTTTTAACATTACAAAATAAAGTCTAAAAATAAAAAATAAAAAATCTAATACTATGTAATTATATCGTATTCAGTATAGAATCTTAATGTATGATTTATTGATAGAACTTGACAAAATTATACACCAGTTACAAAATAAGGCAAATTGTTCAGTCAGGTTACGGAACTAATAATCAATTTGTGTTATATTCTCTAAACACAATAGTATTCTCTGTGAGTTATTGTTTTAATTAAGCTATAATGTTGTATAAAGTCAATTAACTAATAATTATTGAGTTATACGTTCATAGATAAATTTTATACTCTATAGGAATCAAGCCAGAATATTAAAAAAAATATTTACCATTACTATTTTTATAATATTTTATCATTAGAATCGAGAATACAAAAGAAGGTTTTAGTATATAAATATTATCTGTGCCAAATATTAAGTATTATAGTTAATATTGCGTAAGAAATTACAGAAATAAGTTCTGTAAGTTCTGTAAGTGTTAAGTGTTAATTGTAATTTAAATTTCCCGCCTTCGCAATATAACATTATTCACATTGTCTATGTGAATTTGTTGCATCTCGCTCACTTCGTTTTCTCTCTCTCTTACACATTCTATTTGCCCTCGTTTCTAAGTGTTAAATAAAACTTCAATTAATCATATTAGATTGTTTTATTTCAACATAAAACATATTTTATTACAATTGTAAATGCCTAATTTCATACAATTAAATTACACTTATCACAGTTACTTATTACTAAAATTATAAATTAGTTTTAAGAGATCTTTGCTCTAAATGAAACTGCGAATTTATGTTGACTATACATAATTATAAAAATAGTATTTACTTAAGTCTTCGGTAATTCAAAGTATCAACATTTGTATTATTTATATAAACTAATAAAAAGTTTTCACTTGTATGCGATCTATGGAAACATAATATAGATGTGTCAACGATTATGGTGACATGTCGTTTAGTCAACACATTTGAAAACTGTAGGATGTTGCTTAAACTATTATTGGTTCACACTAGCGAATAATAACGAAGCAGTATCTATCTTCTATGGTCGATTAAAAACTACAAAAATACAAATATCATTACATTTCTTTATACACTGAAGTCTATTACAATTGTGTTAACAAACCATTATAGCAGAATCGGCACAAACATGCTTTCGATTGATTATTATTAATTTCCAAGGACATTTTCAAATGCTAACAACTAGTATATGTAGCGATCATTTTCCTACAAACTGGTACAAAGATCTGATCATTTTTAAATACTCCACAAAGCATAATGTTCTAATACGACGTTACTACTACTCAATATCAAAACTGCGGACGGATGTTTAAGTATGATCTCACTTCAATTTGATATGATATTTTGCATCAGAAGCCCCGCCAAATTTGGAAGGTGTGAAACATGTACTGATATAATTAAAATGTTTTTAAAACATTTTTAACGATACATAAATTGTCAAACGCATGGCTTAAGACACACAAGGCACTCAACGATAACAGACAACATTAATTAGCTAAATAGTCTATGAACATTAAACTTTTACTACTACATATGTGTGGATATGTATCGTTCTAAGCCGAAACTCTTGTCTACGTCAGTCTTTTCTTCTTGGTCCTTTGTGTCCTCTAACTTTATCATCATTATACCAACAATGGATACTGAAACAAGATAATAAATTTATCTAAACAAACTTCGAGGAAATCACCACCAGGTATTCCACTATCATGAGAGCAGGCCTCGGGTTTGAACAAATGATCTGAATCTTTGTTTTGCCAACCCAACACAATAATTGCGAAGAGAGTTATTTCTAGTTTTACGATTACAAAATATAGTAATATTATTCATGCATTCGCAGATTAATATATAATTTCTACAAATATTTTAATTATTCACTATATTTAGCTAAATGAACAAATTATTGGTGACATACATGCCAATAACGCAGCGACGGACACAAACGGAGCCGGACAAGAGTAGTCCAGCAGTACACCCACAGCCAGGTTGGATGCTACTCCACCAGCTCGGCCCCACCACGCCCCCCAGCATACTCCCAGACCACTGAAAAGGAATTAATGGCAACTGTTTTAACACACAATACAAAATTAATATTAATTTATACATTTTATATAAAATATTCCAATATCAAGAAAGGGGTTTTGTGTTTCTAAATTTTCTATTCTTAATCCAAATATTAAGTAATACATCACTAATTGACGCAATATCTTCAGGACATTTAACTCTAATATGTTCTCGTAGTAGGTATGTCCTTATGAGTAGATCGAAACTATTATCTAATTGGGTCACTCTCAACAGGATGAGGTTAAGGAGGACGTAAAAATTAACGAAACAGTTAGCAATTTACTCCTGTCACACTTTCTCTTAAACCACAATTACTAAGGCAGTCTTAAAGACGTTTTCTTAAACGCATTTCCGGATATTTAAGTTGTGAAGGAAAAACAGTCAATGGCTTTTCTTACTCAATTGTTGTATTAATATAGTCCTAATTATCAAAAGAGAAACACGCACCTCAGCTTCGCTGGTAGGGCATGCAACAACAGCCTTATAAGCAGCACATTCCCATTCAACGATGCTGCATTTAACGCCGCAGCCGCCGCAACAGCAACTTTAGTAGACGCAGTACATGCGCACACGCACGCCGCCAAGCACGCACACGCCAGTGCGCAGGCTAATGTGCAAATGGTAGCGGCCCTTTTAACTCCTTGGCCCCCTCCACGAGAGGATATTAGGGCGCACACTGCGTTCCCAAGGACACAACATGCCCCCACAATCAGACCAGACGTAAAAACCTGTAACAATTAACACATTTCTACTCCCTTTCTGATAATAATAGTTCAAGCAGGGCACGGTCTTTAATGATGAGAACGAACCCGCAGGTATCCATGGGCGTTTGTTTGCACCCTGTCTCATAAAAAAAGCATATTCTAAACTGATGTTCAACGCATGTTTTACTCACGGATTTATCTATATCCCCATCACAGGGCTCTCGAGAGTCTTCAAGCTTTGTACTCCCGTTGTACCTGTCTACTTCGGTTGCAAAATTATCGTATATCTTCGGCAAGTCTTTCCAAGCTGTGTTGGTAGCATTAAAAAGTTTGGCTTGCTCGGGCACCGCTGATTTACATTCCTTGCCTTGCATTCGAAGTAGCAATTCTGGGATCCAAAGGTTGAGGCCAAAACCACTGTAAATTTAATGAACAATACATTATTATACTTTTATCCCTAAATAGATTATCTGCCATTATTGTTTTCCACCTTTCCCATCGCGCATTTATTTAACTAGTGTTTATTATCATTATTATACAAGAGACTGCTTAAAGTCAAGATAATTTATATTGTCGCGATCATATCTCTACAAAAAATGATCAGCTTTTTATTAATAGTAGAATAGCAAAGGTCTTCAAAAACAAAAACATGATAAATTTTGTAAACAGAAGCTGATTGAAACAACAGTTTATTATAGAAGTTAACCAATTTGGTATGGAAGCCGCTTGTCTTAGGTTTTTCCTTGCTCATAAAAATATTAATGTACCATTCCTGATAAATAGAACTAAAGTGGTACGCCATTAATAAAAGTTTACTTACGCTGCCATATTTGCAAAGAAAATGAACAGAATAAGAGAAGACTTGAGTGCGTATGCTTTCGATACAAAGAGTTTCAGATCCTTCAGAACGCTGACAAATAATGCTTTCGTTCTACTCTCTTCTCCGTTGAGAGATTTGGCCACAAATATATTATCTTGAATTATCTTCTTTATCTGAAAATTAACACAATAATTATAAATGTAATTTTGCGATATATTTCTAAAGTCTGGAGCTTTTTATTCACATATACTAACCACATAGTGAAAACGTACCTTATATTGTGTTTCGCAACCATTATTGCATTTGTTGATATATTTCATGATTTCCAAAGCCTCATCTGCTCTATTCGTGTCCGTTAAAAGTCTAGGACTTTCGGGTAAGAAGATTAACCAAAGTCCCGCGATGAAGCCGGGAATGCTTCCAACAGCAATGTAGAGTCTCCAGGAATGGGTAGGTAAAATGGTTGACGCTCCAACATTGAACGGAATTACTAACCACGCCACGGCTGTAATGAAATTATTTATATATTTATAATAAAATAACTTCATATTATATTCTAAAATAGTATGGCGACAAAAAAATGTTTACTTTACAGTATTATTATTGAGTAGTACATTCGTCATCAAACAGAAGTTTTAAATAGGATTTAAGAACGTAGAAAGTGCAGGTCGCCTAGATGTTATTATATGATGTATCAATACAGTAAAATGCGATAGTGCAAAATTGATATTAATGTTTGATTAATACACAGACAGCTCTATTCACCGAATTAGGATTAGTTTAAAGGCGTGAGGCCACCGAAACGAGAAAGCGAAACTCAATCGCTCTTTTCTTTCTACGAAGAAAGAAGACTCCATAGGACGTAAATTCCATCCGACAGATGAGCTATGACAGACTTTCGAAGTGCGCACTGTCTTAGTCTTTTTTATGCAAAATATTTTCTTTTATCAATTGTTTAAGACTCAATAGACCTGCTGATATATATATATAAAAAAATATATAGCTAAATCATATTATATTCCTTTCTTTAGAATACATCAGCATAGTTATAGCCACAGCGCAGCATCCTCGATAGAGCAAAATCTTAACGCACGATTGATTTACCGTTCAAGAGGTCAGCGAGTGCTTAGCAACACAATGTTAGCCGAATGATATTACTAGAAAGTCCTAGTTGGTTTGAGTGTCAGGTCTTAATCTCGTCTGTTAGTTTTTGTGAGTAATTTCCTCATGCATAAGACGTTAGACTTCAATTGAATTTGTTAAGCCATTTAAAATATGTCTAAACGGTCTTCCAATACAAGATTTATGATATGTAAAGGAAACTTCTACGAATAAATAGATTGCACTAAACATATTTTAGAAAATTCGGAATTCCAATTCTTGGTGCTATGTTTACCAGAAGATGTATATTTTTTTTATATTACAGAGGAGAAATGGGCAGAAGGCTCACCTGATCGTGATACCGCCGCCCATGAACAATGCTAAAGGCCTCACAAGTGCGTTGCCGGCTTTTAAGATTTAAATTTCTAAATGCATAGTAACAGGTGACGAAACATGAATTTGTTACTACTTACAAATACAAAGCGATTGATGCTTTGTATTTGGATCTTACCTTATCTTAGAGCGTATTGTAGTTTCAAGATAAAACTGAAACTCAAAGCGGCGCGTGAGCAACGATGTCTGCTTCTTTTTTAAATAAAATAGGCTACAGTTGCTTTATCGAATTGTCGTACCGTAATTAGCAACTTGTAAACGAACATTATTGAATTTGGTAAATAGTGCATCTAGGAGGACTGTAATAAAATCTCACGTTGGTAAACGATGCGAATTGAAGTCTCAACAACGTCAAGGTATATCCATATTTGCGTAATAAATATAAAATAAAAGATTATCTACCTGGTAAAATGAGCCAAGCTGCAACAAAACTCATCCCAACAATGTCTAAATAAAATTGTCGTCTCTTTACCCCCACCAGATCAGATAGATATGTGAACACTAGGGTGGAAGGTGCACCTGTAAATAATCCACCATTTTAGGAAATTATATAGTATTGACTATTAATACTTTAGACTCAAGAACAGATTAGGAGGCATAGACATAAAATGCAAATGCAATATTAATGATTAGTTATTATGTAGCTGTATACTGACTATATACTTCCTAGAAGTTGGGGGATAGAAATGGGGGAACCATTTTAAATTATGTGTATATTACTATTATACCAAATTAATGTAATGATTTATTGTATGTTCAATAATTGGGTGTCCAGGTCAATTACCTATTAAAAATCCATTAATAGATCTAGCAGCTAGAAGCAGTCTGTAATCTGTGATGGTACTCTGCGCGAGAAGTAAGGCTGAATCAATGAGAAGAGTGGTACTGAGTATATTTTTCCTGCCGAAAACATCTCCAACAATGCCCCAGAAAAATGCAGAAGCTACACCACCTGTGGACAAACAGAGATATTCGGAATATATTCTCCTAAACGAGTTAAAATTGTTCGTTGACGTCTATGCTTATTTGGAATTATTTCTGTTACCTTTTAATAAGAATTCATGAAAATCATATAACTGACGCAATTGATCAATAATAAATTAGTAAAATTAGCACATAAGTGGGTAAATACGTTGAGGCAATCCTTTTGAAGAATTCCGTTTAAAATCAAAAACACCTTATTGGATTTATTAGCACGCGTATAGTAAAATTGATAGTGAGTCTGCGGTGAGTTCTAGTTAAAAACCTATTGTGAACATCGCGCTGATTACTTAAACCAACAAGTACATTTCATATTTTTTTCCTTTACCTAACCTGAACTTATTTGGGTTGAGTTTCGTTAAATATATATCTAACCTCTTAGTGTAGGTTATATTTTTACGTAATACGTGCGGTTTAATAGTTTCTAATTCGCAGCTAACAGACGTCTCAGTCGATTATGTAGTTAACTCTATCATGCTTAATCGACTATCAATCAATTGGTTTAAATTCAAAACGACGCGTTCTTTACGTCTTGGTTTTGCGACGCAAACACTAATGTTACAAATGAATATGATGAATATGATGTTATCCAAACGAGTGCTGAAATGATCACGTTTCTAAAAACAAAACGTCAGCAATAATTTGGCAAACAAAATATTTCGTATTACTAAGTTAGTCCGCAACGTAGAATTCCGTGCCTTTATTTTAGAAAAAAATCACGTTTGTTGTTGTTTGGGAGTCCTCCTAATGTTTGTTTTATTCTGATTTTTAATAGTTGTTACAGAAATCCCTCAACTGTGAAAATTTCAACTGTCTAAGTCCTAAGATATACGCACATGGTTTGTGAGACACGGGCAGAGGGATAGACGGTTTCACACACACACCCATTTGAGCGCCTTTAAGAAAATTATCATATTTTATTGACTCCTCACCACTCATAAAAGCCATATTAATCAGCCCAGCCTGATAAGTGGTAAGTTGGAGTTCACATCGTGCAGCGGGAAGGACGTAAGACATCACACAGTTCTGCACGCCTGTAGTGAAGAATGCGCAAGCGCACGCGCCAAGCACGCTGCGGCTGAAGCGGCCATAACCTGCAACGAGGGTTATATCAATAATAAAAAAAGTCTTTAAGTCTCTTATTTTAATATGGGTTGGGTAGTGGCGAAGGTGGATAGAAGATTAAAATCACTTGAAGGTTTATTATTGAAAGGCATGGAGGGTATCCGTAAATGAAAAAGTACTCTCTGACGATGACTCATTCCATAAATCTTTTTTTTTCCCTCCTGGAGGAATCGTTTTACGACCCCGCGCCTGGGCTGTGCAGTGGCGCGGAAGTGTCGGACTCGGCCTAAAAAGCGGCCCCTACCCAAAATAAACCATCAAAGTAATCTAATACAAACTAACTTAATCAATGTAAAAACATGTAAAGTCGTCATTTACAACCTATTTTACGATTACCGTCTAATTCGGCTCGCAATAAACTTCACCGCATATCTGATTGAACAATAATATATGGAACAATGACACACTCACTGTATTTACATAACTAAGCATTGTCTGAGATGGCACGATGATCTAAATAATAATAGTGACAACAATATTAGCAAACGCGTTTTCATCAAAACATGTTTAATAATAATAATTTCTGTCAAATTAAATGAACTCTTAGAAAGCTAGGTGAATCTGTATTTGAAATTTTCTGTAATGGAATTCTAGCCATTGCATTTCTAGCCTTTCTACCTTGATTGAATCTACCTTGAATTGAGTTCTAGATTAAAGTCTCTTATATAAGGGTACTATTAAAGTAGTCCAAATCATAATTAGTGTTTCCAGGTGCTCTTAGAGTATATAAGAACGAACGAATTGGAATCGGATACGGCTGCAGTGTCATAAATTTGCGTCATCATTATTAACGAGAATTGCCATAAATTAGCTAGAATAAAGGCTCGTCCATTTTATGACTGAAAACGCGGTCATGCGAGGTCGTGTAAAAGGTCATGAAACGTTAAGTATGTTTGCATAGTTCAAGACGCTGGCTCCGTTTAGAAAAGTATGCAAAACAACGGTTTATTGAGTATTTTAGGAAAGAAAATCATTGATATTTTCTCGTGACGCAAATTGCGATTTATAATAAATCCGAATTCAGAAATTGCACACATCTTTAATTGTGCCCTAGCTGCTTAGTTTGCTAATTATGAAATTGAAATTGATATAAAAACTTTTTACTTATTTATTTTTGTTAAACAGTATTTGATAAAAAAGTTGATTTCATATAAATTAAAATGTAGTTTTTAAATTAATTTAAAAACGGAAAATACGCTAATGGGAAAACTTATAAACTTTGAAATAAAAGTGATTATCATAGAATTGCTTCAGGCAAGCTTTTCTTGAAAGATGTTTTTATTGTTTTACGCATAGTTATACTATGAACTTACTAATATTAAGTGAAAACGTTCCTATATGAAAACAATCTAAAAACTTCAATATTGAAAGATTGTTGCAGCGTCATAACAACGTCAAGGCTAGATGTTGTGTAGAGAAAATTGCATACATAATTAAAAATATCATCTTGAAAATAAAAAAATGAAAATATATGAATCTCCAGTATGTTTAAGAACGCTTAGCTTCCAAACAAATTTTACATTAAATAACCTAATCTAAATAGACTAATTTATTAGCAACACTGCGATAAAACCCTAAAACACTCGGCCGGCTACTAATTTGGGATGCTGATGCAACCCAGGTTATGTATATGTATACATAGATATATATATATAATAGCTTATCCGGCAAACGTTGTTTTACAATACATGTGATTTCAATTTTCAATTAATAAATAAAATATAACATATATATGTTGACCGATTCTCAGACCTACTCAATACGCTCACGAAGTTTCATGAGAATCGGTCAAGCCGTCCGAAACGTGACACGAGAATTTTATATAATATTGTGAATCTAAACCATTCCCAGATCCCATTGAACACGCACAAAAAATTTCATCAAAATCGGTCCAGTCGTTTGAGAGAAGTTCAGTGACATACACACTCACAGAAGAATTATATATATATATATAGATATTCTTTATTTATTTAGTTACAATTAATAAATTATTATAATAATATTAATATAATAAATTATAAATCCTTTATTTTATACTTATTTACTTAAAAACTACATCATAATTATTCTATAAGTAACTTAAATATTTAAAACGTAAAAAAATAACTAACAAAAACGATTAAATATTATTAAAAGTCACTTTAAGTTCCGAAGATACTGGCATCGTTCACCGTTTGAAATTCTATAAATATATAATAGCAAGACCATAGCCATAACCTATACGAATACGGAAGAAAATCATTCAACCCTTTGGAGCTCTAACAGGAGATGAAAGCATATAAAAACGGGTGAAACCGCGGCATGCAGCTAGTAATGGGGGTGTAGTTACAACAGCGAAAAGATAAGACAATCACACAAAATAGGTTTTATCGATTTGAACGTGTACTATTTCCGACACACGTGCTGATTCAATCGTTAATATAAAAATAATCTTTCGATTATATGTTTTACTTGTTTTAAGATATTGTGCCGCTACGTTATCTTTTACGCAATTTGAAAGAGTTAAGTTAAAATTATGGCACGATAGTAAGAAGGTATCGTTGGATTCTATGAGGACAATCAATAAGAATAAGAAATTTATTATTTAACATTTTAGAATTAGGTAATAGAAAATACAGTTAAAATTAAAGCATAATTATAATTTTCGGATATCGTTGATATTTGCTTGTACATACACTGAAATGACCTGAATTTCTTCGAATTGAAGTTATCGTTTAAAATTATTAATATAATTTTTTTGATATATAATACGAATGAACCATCATAGTCATACATTTAAGGTTATTGGCAAGGAAAATATTTGAAAAATGACATACATTCAATACATATATTTTACAATCGAATGCATTTGAGGCATTGGCTTGATCAATCAGTTTTTACAATCAGGCGTGGTATGTCGACTCCCAACCAGTTACATTTAAAAGGTATGTTAATAAAACCCTGTCAATTACGTCAGGGATGAAGAACCGCCAGCTTTAAATGCAATAATGACGACGCAAAGGATCGCATTGCGTCAGCTGTCAAAACGCCAAAGAAATTTCCAAAATTGATTGATTACTTAAGATACCAGTTTTTGAAAGCACATGCACCTAACCCACACACTCTTTAAGAAATTAAAAAAAAAAGAAATCCTAATTGGAAACTGATAATAGCTGATCGTTATTTTAATAAGTGATTCCGTCTAGAAAAACAGACTTTCGTTCTGCAGTAAGTCACAGGCATCTATCATAATTTTTAACGTTTTTTTATAAGAACCGCAATACAACGAGGAAATGCTATACTATGAATTTTCGTTATTTTTTTTATAAAACTCACCCAATCGTTAAGTTTTTGTTAGATTCATGTGTATTTTGTTATAACAAATAAAAATATATTTTAATTTGAGATGTATCTTGGTATTCCGATTTGTTTAATGAAATATTTTACTATTCCCATACTATATTTTTTATGAATTGGTCGTAATATAACGAAGCAAACTCACCAGCTGAGTCTAAAGCAGTTTCAAAATCCGAAATCTCCAATGACGTTTCCTGGGACTCGCCATTACCTCTCTGAGATGCTGTAATCAACGGGTGATAAATACTTGGGTTTAAAAGTATTCAAAAGCTTTGCTCTTTATTTTATCTTTTAATAATAAAGATTAGTAATCTAATCCAAAACAATTTTTGATATTAATTTCCCAATAAATTAAGTAATTTTGTTATTGCATATTTTGTTAGTAATATTATAATAATTATTAAATACCAGGTTTACCCAACGAGCGGTTGCGTTTACAAACTTCATAATTGTTTTATCGCGTTGTTTGGGTCGAGATAAAAATTGTTTTATACACCAAATTGGTCAACTATTCGTGAAAAATACCCTTAAATATTGCTAATTTTATTAAAAATATTTATTTTGGTTTACGGAATTTACTAAAAAAAAATATTCTCACACAGCTATGTCGTAAATAGTTTCAACAATTTCTAAACGACGTACTTTTGTATCGCGTAGAATTCTTTAAATAAAATATGAATACTTACGATGATCGTTCTTCGGCGCTACTTTGCACACCATTTTTCCTCTCGTGAAGACTCACCAACGCATTTATGCAGCCTCCGCGTGCGTGTATAACTGCGTCCGTCCACGCACTGAACGGCCGTGGCATTGCTACTAACGTTTATCACATATCGTACTAGGAGAAAGTGTAATGGATAAAGCACACTTATATCTTAAAAATAACCATCTGTATGAAGCCTTCTAAGTACCCATAGAAGTGTGGGCCCCGTATTTCCCGACTGGAGCATAGTTGGACCTTACCAATTCAGCTCTCCCGGACGATTGTTCACACCTCCATCGTATATTTAACCCATATTTTTTAAGTCTTTTGAAAGTCATTAATCCTTGATGAGGTTTCTAGTATAAACCATATACTTTACTAAGTCTAAGACATCCTTACAATACGATACATAAATTTGTGCAGGCATCAAACACAGGTCATTTCAATCTGATATCAGGATTCTACACTTCAGTTAGTTTCCGACTGAGAAAACATATTTAGCTGGAAAAAAGCACCAATTTGATGCAGCCTCTGATTTGCTATTTTTAAAGCAAAAAAGTTTTGCTTTGAGATAAGGAAAACTTACTTAAAGCTAGAGTAAGCCTCAATATCACTTCTGTAATAACCATTATTTATAGCCGTGTTTCCATAATATAACAGCTGACGGTATTTGATATATTCCTATAAATACCAAAGCGAAAATTGTTTACTTACATCGCCATTTCCTCACTCTTATTTCGATCGTATACACACGTGTGTAACGAGTTAGCAATTGACAGTTGACAGGCAGCTGGTTGATGGAATCTACCCGCAATTAAGTTCAAAACCTATTGTTGGTACTTGACAATATCAATGCTTAACACAATTACTGTGGAAATTAAACTATTTCATCAACATTTTATTTATTTTTTAATATTAGATTAAACAGAATATAAAAAAATTAATATCAAATATACATAAACAATTTATACATACATACTAAATTAATCATAAGTGAAACAGACAAAAGAAACGAATATTGTTTTAAAATTAAATGTCAAATTAAACGCTAAAATTTGTCTGACAATTTTAATAAAGCCTTCTCTTAATACTGTTGTTTACAGTATACGTAAATTGTGACTCCTAAAATGATATTGAGTCTTCTGTCAGTCAAATCCATGTTCTTTAAGTGATGTAGAATTGATCAACTTCTGAATACGCGCTCCGGGTAGCCATGTTTTTTGACACAGACCATAAATAGCTTCTCTCTACCTCCAATTGCTTTTTACAGACAATCGATCGTTTGTTATATTCTACATAAATAATAAAATAATAATAATAATATAATAAAAAAATATAATAAAAATAATAAAATATACCTACAAGTTTTGCTATGAAATTTTTAACAGGCGCGTGAAATCGAAGCCATCTTCCAATACCACAACTGTTTCGTCGCTTCTAAGTGATTGTTAAAATTTGTTAGATGAATCTATTTAGCCGTGAAAAAGCTTCGAATTCACTTATTTTTTTTAAATGTTTAGTCATTTAACAGAGACTCACAAAGTAATTAGTTAATTATTAGTAAATGATTTATAATACGTATATACTATGTTTTTTTGTTTGTTTATTTATTAATAATAACATGGATTATAAACATTTATTCTAAAGTTCCGAGTAAGCGAGGAGACGGTGACTCATTATGACATAATAGGTTAAGGTAAAAATTAAAATCGTATTGTCTTAGAAAAATTACAAAAATTTTAATTTATGAAGTTTTCCGTGACGTGTCTGATAGACAATGCGAGTATTTAATTTTATTAATAGTCGATTACACTGCTTACGAATACTTATGAAAATTCCAATTATTACATTACAAGAAACATACTACCGTAGAGAAATTACGATCCGGTCTTGCTCAATACGCGATTAGCTAATCGTTCAAGTGAATAACATGACTTATTTATTCTAAAAATACACGAGATAATTTTAGTATTTTCCACATTCCGCCTTTTCTCTTGCGAAGATTCCAGTCTCCGGCGCCGCCTGCAGCCGCATTAATAACTTAGAACATTGCTACTCAATAGGGTTGCCAATCAGCCTTCACTATTTCATTTAACACATTTTTCGTAAACTGTTATACAGTAAATTATTAAGAAAAGCTTCAAGATTTCTTTAATTATGCCATGCAAAACGGTGACGCATTTAGTGTGACAACAAAAATGTTATAAACACTCAATGAGACATACAAACAAAAAAGAAACAAATGTCACCACAGTTTTGTTATTACTTATCTGTATTTGGTGCAAGAGAAACGTGAGATTTTCTATTGAGGACTTTTCCGGGTAATTAATTGAATCCATAGTACAAAATCGAACAGCGTTCGATGAGGCAACATCTCCTGATGATGCTCCGGTGTCGGAGCGAAACGTGCGTCGAGTGGTTGTGGGTTTTTCGCGGAGTACTGCTTGTATATTGGTCTATTGGGATTTTCCGGGTATCTTAATTTTGTTAAATTTGTAAACTCCGACAGCCCTGTTTTGTAACTTCTAATTACCATTGAAGTATCAAGATTTTCGATTTGCAAACGGCCCATGTGCTGATATATCGTAGTTGAGGAAAAATAGTTTCCTTTAATCGATGGCGTAATTAAACCTATGTCACAGTTTACACTAATTATTCGGAGCATCACTGTATTCAAAATATTTGTAACACACGCCTTTATTACAGTTTTGGGTACCAAATATATTCGTTAATATATACATTATTGATGTCACGCAACAACTTTCTTGTCACTTGTTCCAAACATTGAATTCTATTTGAAATAATATCAATCAGACATTCTCGTGTTAACTTAAAAATTTGAATAAACGACACCTACTATGGAGCTCTTACACTGTAAGTTAGATCTAGTCCTGAGACAAGGTAAATAAATTGTCTGCTCTATTTATAGAACATTCCTTGAGGACGTTAGGTTAGGTTTTTGTTTGCATTAATGGCAACTTAATAGTTCTTCAACAAATCTTGTACGGCTTCTATATTGCAGTTTGTCAATCTTTTCTTTTGTTTAAAACAATTTATTTTTTAAATGATTTGTGTTAAATCGATCGGACGATATTAATCTAATCAATTTAAACCAAAAATCTTGATGACAAATACATACATTTGCTTAAATGGCCGTGAAAAAATGAAATGTTTCTAGATTAGCAGATCTGTGTCAGGCCGGAACTCTGACCTCCAAGCCTTAGCTTCTTCGAGGAAACATTTAAATAGAACAGACCTCTATACATAATAAATCAATAATGTGGCTCCGTTTATAACTTACTGTGGAGCTACTAAAGCCCAGAAAAGTCTAGAATTAATATCGGCGACATACAGTCGCGAGCCAGTCTATGTATTAAAATCAAATTATCTATCTCGTAATATTTCATTACATATCTATAAATGTAATGATTACCCGCTACTAAACCTACGAAAGTGTCATACAAATTTCATCAGATTAATGAGAAATTCGTTATTAGAGGAATAATTACAACATTTATAGCTTAACATGAAAGAGAATCAGTTTGAGTTGGATTTCACGAATAACCTCAGGCCGTTGAACCCGTGCCAAAGTGTCAAAAATCAAATTTAAATCTTTAGTAACAGTAAGTACAAAGTAATTACTCAGTACGCAGGAATCAAAAACGAGTATCGAGCTTTCGTAAATCATCCAAAGCTTGACTTTGAACTTGGACCGTCGCGGGCAAAAGCGTTTCAGGTATAAATATTTTTTATTAATAACTGTGATATCTTGTAAAGGGTTTTTAAAGTTGACACTATCTTGCTCAAAACAATATTATCTTATGAATTTTAATACAAATAGACTAATATTTTTCGTTTGTTTCCATTCATACCGGAACAGTTGAAACGTTTGAAATAAGAGTTACAATTGAGATAGCACGAAGTATGGCTCAAATTTATAAGTATTCTTCTATAAGCTCTCATAGTCGGATGGGAGGGTAATTAATATTGTTTTCCAATATAAGTGACGAACTGTACAGTCTTGGAATTTTTCCACGAAACAAAAGTAAAACCAATTGTGTTTGCGTCGCGCCCAAAAAGCATACGTTATGTACGGTTATATGCCATCTCGACTTTTTGCTGTTAGTGCCTTTCATACCAGCATCAAATTAGTCTCAAAATATATATTGTATGACATAATATAATATTAATACATATATAAACGTAATGCTATAAATAGTTTAATTAATGTTATTCTTATGATGCCGTCTCTTTTTGGAGGTTGGCAAACATCATAGCTAATCTGACTTTGGATGCCGCGTTACTGAACTATTGTATTAATTAAATATGTATTATATATAATATATAACAGTAACGATAATTACAAATTATAAATACTGTAAGATATAAAAACTATATATATAAATAAGGATATTCAGTTTAGAAACAAAACTATATTTAGTAAATATTATATAGTATAATATTTTTATGTTCAAAGCAAATAAAATAGAATACATTCAGTTCATGCTATTTCAAAATATCTTGAAAATATTTCGACGCGGCCGCTCACATGATGGTCCCTTACATACCCGAGTTACACAGACTTATTTATGTTGCAAACGTTCAATTCCAAGGACGTACCAAGTTCAAAGAATACAATATAATCAATATGTCGAAGATTTATCAAGAAACCGTCATGTACCGGATAAATTGAATAATATTCGTTAATAACTTTCACAATTTAAATTTGCGCTATTGAGGTCATTCTTACGATTTGTATACTCCGTAGTCGACATAGAACAATGGATTTATCGATAAATAAATAAAAGAACCTTTCGATCAAACTTGATGATAACCTCTATTGTCAAAGGCCCGAAGATCCATTTTATGCTATGCCAGTTGCTTCAACCCTGATTCAAAATATAAAATTACTTGTAGTAAAGATCTATATTAAAGTGGTTACATTTACGAATGAACCTTTTATTCTTAGGCCCAGCCGGGATACGAATCGGAGACCTGTTTAAATTATGAATGCTGCCTTATTAATTTCACTTAATACTTATAATTAACTAAACACCAAGTTTTCCAATTAATTAAAGTATCACTTTCTAATGGGCAAACATTTTGACAGCTTCATTGTATCACACACACACACGTGTATTGCAAATAAGCTAGAGCTTTCACCCTCGATCTATTCAGGATAAGTCAATCAGTTATTTATTATTTGAACAATACTCTTTTGCAATTTAGTACATTTTTAGTATTTTACGCTGATGGTTATCCTAATTGCCGTCGGCAATTTTCAAAATCATTATTACTTAATAGATAAACCATATGGCTTCAAACATATTGTATGTAGTAAGTAATATATAAAAAGAAGCAGTAAAAGTATCTTTTCTTATTTAGGAATAAATTTCTTACTAACAAATGTATATTTGAAAAGAAGTATCAATCTTTATACAGTGTTTTCCGTTGAACTATTTAAGATACATACACACATACACACGCCAGAATAGCACGCAGTTGACAGAGTTTTACCTACTTACTTAATTTTTGCAAGATCACACAATATCTTTATAATTGTAGTTTTTAGGATAAAGTTGTTACGGAAACTGTAACAAATATCGATCCATCGATTCTTACAAAGTATGGCATGTACTTACAAATATTACACGTGGCAGCGAAATAAACTCACATATTTATGTATATTCAAGTCGATGGGTGTGTGACTGTTATGTCATTCAACAAGTCAACTTTATTTTTTTAGAAATATAAACAGCCTACAAGACACTTAGTGCGCGGAAAACACCTAATATTATAATCGCCCCAAGCAGTTTCTGAAAAGAAAGTCTATCTTCAACTCTCATTGTTGTTCAGTTAAATGTGAAATCAATTCGATTTGCTGAAATATTCATTAGTCCAAAACTCAGAGATCGTTGATATATTTGTATTTAATTTAATTTTGCTGCATTGATCTTCAATTTTCTTAGATCATTAGTAAACTTTTAAATCAGCTTTGCTTACTTTGGTTTTTTCTAATAACCCAAAAGCTATACAATTATATCAGATCGGACCAACCCGAGCATACTAAGGATGTTGTTTTTACGTATGGAATTCATCGTGTGTTTGACTCTGTGTTGGGTGGAATAGTGTTTGAGGGTTTTTTCTAGGACCAATTTAGTAGCTAAATTGGTCTATTACAATTGTGTATTACTATCTTCATTTCTATTCTTCATAAAAAAGATAAAATACTTACCTTAATTTCATTTATTAAAAAAAAATACAAAATAATACAAATACAAAATGCATAATGGTGGCGCCAACCATATACATAATTAATTTCATTATTACATAACATAATCATAGTTCCTTACATCTACTCATGCTTAGGAGCTCCCACACATGCAGTTAAATATTTATGCATTCACTTAAAATATATTACACATATATATTACACGTATACAAAACTTATTTCATATAAATTGTTAAGGAATAAAATGTTAAAATACAAAGTTAAAATTATGTTAAAAATTGGCAACACCGTTCCGCCGTCGAGGAAATTTTCAGGCCAAAAGTAAGAAAAATAAAATTGAAGAAAATCACTGGAGCCTTTTAAATTCTGATCGACAAATTAATACTAAATTCCCTTACACCTTACAGAGGAAAAGTTGCGCCTGCGGTTTTTCTATTGCGTCCTCATTGTGACGAAGTTTTGGCTTGACTTGCTTGAATCGCTATTTTCTCTCCCTTAAGACTAGAAGGCAGCACTACTGTACGCTATTTTTAAATTGTTCCCTTTACTTAATATTTATCAGTCTTTACTCTCCCGATTTCTAGATTTTTTACGTAAAAAATCTTATAAACAGGTACGTTTCCAAACATTTTAAAACAGAATTCAAAAGTACGAAAATTCATTTAAAAACAACTTATTATAAAAGGAAATTTTAATTTAACTAATAAGTGAATTCAGCAGCTATTTAGTTTATTTTGACAATCATTGAGATTATTTGAAAAGGTAATAAATATGACATTAATAAAGATATGATCGCTTTTCAAATAAAATCGAACAATTGTACTGTTCATGTTTGTGAGTTGCATTGAATTCTATTTTAAAAACTAACATTTAACATTTCTTAGACAGTCTATATATTTATAAATTATCTTTAAATATTCTTAAGTTCATTGTTGGAATCAGAGGGCTGTCACAGGGTACTGGCTCATTTCTGTAAAAAAATATACGTGACTGAATACACAATGACTATTTTATGACACTTTAATACATGCTTGATATCATAGATTTAATGAAGTTAAAAATTTAAAATAGTAAAGAGTTACCCTGGCAAATCTGCTCTTAAGAATGCTTCCGGCGCCTGATTTTCATGTTCAATGTGATCACTGTTGTCGCAAATTATTCTCGCAAATGTGACCTTCTTGATTTCCAGTAACTGATCTAAAATTAACATGCTATTTAAGAAAACATGCATTTTAATCATTTTTGTAAATTAGTATAATCATTATCAAAATCTAGTTAATATGTTCACAATAGCAAATTATGTTTTTTGTTGGATAAAATATTCAAGTAATAAATACCAATTTTAAACGCTCCAGGATTAATATCCGGTCCATAATCGAAAAAATACCGATCCCCTAGTTTGAATCTTGAAAATTGATCGGCCAATATTTGGGCAAATGTTGGCCCAACTAAACCACCATCTATTGGCTTCTCCAGAAGACCACCAATCCACAGGTCGATGTCATGTGGCGAATGGTAAACTGATGCCAAACGTTTTGCTACCTGACAAGTTACACTACTATATTAAAAAATTTGATAATGAAGAGTGAAAATCTATTTCCAATATAATATGTAAGATATTAATATTTCTTTGATAATCTAAAGTAATGAACACAAAGTTCTTTTCTAAGTACCTACTTTAAAATAACATTTCAAGACTTTCAATTACGTAATAAAGATAACTTGAGATAATAATTGTATAATAGCAATTTTATACAAATTAATAAACATACGAAAACTAAGTTCAATATTTGAATCTAATTTAAAATAACGTCTAAAACGCTACCCTCAATCCAAATTATAGAAAGCCCTGCTTTTAAACATAGCAATAGTATCTAATATTTTGTAAATATTTTTTTAATTTCTTGCTTGAATTTATTACAAATATTTACATTGAGTGAGTATTGAGTAAACTCGAATGGCTCCAAACCAATCAGTCTTCTGTAATCGTTGTAGGAACGCAGGCCATAGTCTCTTCCTCGTTGAATATTGATAGCAGCCAGATCCAGACCGTACGGATGTCCACCGTGAAAAAGGTATTGCGATAGCTAGAAACATTAACAATAACCAGAATTACTTAAATACATTCAAATCGGATATTCCTGTCTCTCAACTAAACCGCAAATAATAATTGAAAGAATAACATTTTCCACGGCAATCAAATTATACTTATAGCCAATAAATTAACAAGAGATAAAGGAAGTTTTATTTAGATATGTAGATAAAATATGACGTGGTATTGCTGGTCTTTCCCCGAGTGTTTCTACAAAGTTCTCATTTACCAATATTTGTTAAACACTTACTGAGTTACTTATTAAAGGATCGACATTTTGCATCGGTTGCCAGGACATTCCGTTTAGAATTCTATCCAGTAACGGCTTGAACCTCATTCGTGAAGGTTGGTACATTACTTCTGATATTGGAAGTGTTTCCACCACATCACTCGATTGAGGCACCCTGGAATGTTATTGCAATGTTTTGAATAAGACCCCGTATGTATCCTTATTATAGACTTGTGACAAAACCGTAGCCTTGGCCTGAGATTTTTTAAAGAACAGAAGGCCAACAGATTGGAGGCTCTTCCCATGTTAAGTGATACCGCGCTAACACACACTCAGGAAATGTCCTGAGAGTTTGCGATCGTGGAAGAATCTTTAGAGAATCTGTTTACAAAGAATGATCTATACATGAAAAACCTCTCATAATTTTTGGTATAATGTGAGATAGTTTTCGTTTAAATAAATTGTATGAACTATCTAAAGAAGTGCTTCTTTGTTTACTTACATAATATTACCATCGACTATAGAGTGCCCAAACCTCATTGCCGCAGCAGCAAACTCTGTTGTTGTAGATGGATTGACACTTGGATTATATCCCGACGAGTAACCCTTCGGGGACAATAGTTTGAACAACCTCATGATTTTGACACCTGAAACAGTTTCATCATAGTCGTGTAAAAATAATAGCCGTTGTTACAACTATTTAACTTAAAACTTCTAATTAACTATTACTTTAAAATAAAGTAATGTATTTGAATCTAATTTTCGAAATATTTAGATAATATTACCTAGAAGCAATGGAAGCCACTCGTTATAAACAATATTCTGAAATTCTGCCTGCACTATTCTCCTGGCTTCGTTGAAGATCTGATCTTCACCCCACTCAGGGTTTATAAGGGACAGGGCTCGAGCTATCCTATTATGTTCGCGAAGAAACAAGGTATGCAACACGGTGAGAGAAATTATTTGGTTTCCACGATTATCACCTGAAAGTAGTCATATATTTACTCATTAGTACAGTCATATTAAGAAAATCAATTTTGATTCTTTGATCATTGCTTTTCCTATACGGCAAGGTACGCCGACCGCTCGGCCCAAGAGAAATGACGTGACGGAGACCACAAGGTACAAAATCGAAACTTAAAGTAGGATATCATTTCTATTTTTTTTATTGTTCATTACAAAAATACTAAAAAAACTGCATTCTTACTAACAATGTAAGATGACAGACGTCGAAAATCAGTTATTTGCCTACCTGAATCAAAACAAGCGGCACCATGCTTCTCAATTAGACACTCTTTCCTATCAGTGAGTGGTGGTAATGTTCTCCCAAAATCATGGAACGATTTAAGCAGTCCCCCTGCAACTCGTAACTCCTGTAGCTTCTTCAATGAACTTCCATAAAGTGGAGATAAATCTATAAAGTGAGTTGCACCATTCATCTGAAAGTATGAAATAATAAGATTTGCTTGCTCGATGTTTTACAGCAACCTAACTGTGTCCGACAGTGGTTGCTGTAAAGCATCCGAAACTTCGACATAAGTTAAAATAGAAAGATGTTTTATTAATCCGTTGTAAAGTATTTTAATAAAATCTGTGATACTAAAAGACATATTATACATGTGTTTGTTCTACGAGTATGACTTGGTTTTCTTATATACAATAATATTTGTATTAAATGTAACTATTTTTCCAAGGCAGCCTAGTCATGTGTCAAGAAAATGTTTCTCAGATGGATACTCATTAACCGTCACTATAACTTTTTGTATTTTAAGCTGAATACAATTTAATACTCCGTTCGAATTGTAGTGAACTGATTTTCGTAAAATTAGAGCCAAATGTGGGGCAATTCTGAATATGAAAAAAATCATACTTGCTTCGCATATCCGACCGAACAATCAGCTGCGGGCGCGAGTTGTGTTCGCACAAAGTTCATACAACGTTTGTTAAATTGTCCGTAGAAATTGTCTCTGGGGCTGACATCGATGCCTTCGCAAGCCCAGTGTTGGTGTTCGATTGGGAGGTGGGTACCGTCAGCTGAACAGCATGAGAGAGCGGTACCGTTTGCTAAAACGTTATCTTTAGATTGTGTGATGTATCAGCAATATCTCTCGAATGAGAACGTCACGTAATATGACACATAAGATAACGGAGAAACTTTAGTAGTTGAATAATTAAAGTCAATTCAACATAACAGCATTTTTTAAGATATAAACTCATTATTAAAAATAGAGGTTCCTATACAGCTGATCACTTTGTATATTGTGAGATTTACCTGAAGAAAAAAGAACACCAGCGCTCACATCGTGAGCTAGAAAGTGTCCGAACTGCATAAACATCAAATTGTGTGACCGGCTTGGGTGATTGGCGTCGACAAGAAGAGACGCGCTGACATCTCTAGCGCTGGGCAAGGGTGAACCGGAGACAGACAAACGAAATGCCCATGTACCTGGAAAACATAGAAACGATAAAAAAATCGCTAGCAATAGTTACAAATTAATTGCAAAAGTTGATCTTTACTTTATGACGATTCGACTTTGAATAAAATAATAAAAATATATACAATCCCAAAGAGATGAGTATCTTTCGAAGTAGAATGAGTCCAAGGTTCACCAATCTCCTGAATATGAAAAAAGGCAACACAAAGGCAGTAAACCCTCCATACCATCTCTATAGTCTGGTGGTAGTATTCTCTCGTAGGCAGTCAGTGCTGCTCCCCAACTTGGATGTTCATTGTTGTTACAATTACCATCAACTCTCCTGTATTTACTTGCTGCAGCTGAACAGGTTGGTGGCTGTGGGCAAAATGGACCTGGAACAAACGATTCTTTCTTAAATTGAAGAGAATAAGAGTTTTTTTAAACTCCCACAAATAATACAGAAATTTTGAACACCTACTCACTGTAGGTGCAATGAACCTAATGCCTACCTGCCTACCAAACCTACTTACAACATATATTTACATATTTTGGCGCATCTGGAAAATTTGAAACATTAGTTTCCATTTTACAAGTTTTCAACAACTGAGGATTAACAAGGTGTACTTTTAAAGTAGATATAACACTCATACCTTTGTTAATGCATCCTTTACATGTTATAGATTTCTATTATACAAATTTAGTAGGAATATTTGCGGAATAACCATTGACACCTTTCCCCCGTCAACGGAGCATTCAGAATGTTGCCTTTACAAACAGCGTTCTATGAACACTGAGTTGTGACGCATTTTTTCGCAGATTCTTGCTTAATTGATTTAATACATACTATGGATACACGTTTGACTTTGCACAAGGTAACGCCTGATTATATTAATTACTGGGATGCTCCTAAACCCTTTGGTGACGCAGTATATGAAATAACCATAAAACCAAGGGTGTGGCTTCAAACAATTAAATTTTATAAACAAAATATTTTGTTAACATATGACTGTGTATTTGTTCATTTCATTACAAGATAAGGTATATCGCTCTTATTGACTTACCGTTTAAGTTCCCTGTTAATGTAAACGCAAGATCTGCGTCTGAAATAGCCTGGCGCGTTCGCAACTCCTGCGCAGCGAAGAGATTCAGCAGCCCCCCGTGCGCCAGGTCTCTCATCTCTTTATTAACTGCCTGGAGAATTTCAGTAATTATATGACATCACAGGATAGTAGCAAATAATGATTACTATTTGTAGATTTCGAAAGAACGAAGTGCAAAGGCATCTTTTAAATCTAAAATTTAAAGATTATCATATATATATCAGACAATCGGTTCATTCCGTCAAAGTTTATCTAGCTAATTAAGCTTTTTATAATTTACTTCAAACTAATGTCATATGTTTTATTGAAATTTAAAATAAAAAATAAATTTACTATGATGTAATTTATTTATCCCTCAGTGGAAGGTTATTACAGTATTACTGAACTAATTCCACTCCTATTTGCACAAAATATTTACCATATGATGATAAGTTGGTTCGTGGCTTTTTCCGATGATATTTCGTGCTAGAAGTTCTGCTCTCTTCACCCAACTGTCAAGTCTCTGCTTTGAGATATTATGAGCAGCTGTTAAATCTTGTTTGTTGATTTGGGCTATTGTTTCAGACTCTGCTGTAAAATTTTATAATCATCATTCATGTCTATGAATTACAAGCGATTTTAAAGACTTCAATTATTATTATCTCAATAAATATAATTAATATTATCCAGACTCGTAGTTGTGCCTTATTTCATGTTGTAGGCAAGGGACAAGTTATGTATAGAACTCAGTTCCTAATGTTATTGTTCTTAATAATATTTATTTTAATGAATATCTAAGGAAATATCGTTGTATGTTAGTTCCGCAGCAGATTTGGTATTGGTAAGTTTTGTTTACAATTAACTAATTTTATATAGAACGACTCGTTGCGATTATGGCTCGCTTCATTGATATTAGAACCCAGCGCACAAGCACAAGAGAATTTGACGAATAGGCTGATCAAATAAAACTATATTTTCCAACCTGCATGGCGATATCCAGTAAAACAGCAAACGCCAATGTGCTGGTTGTCTATATGACATCGAGGGTTGGTCGCTCCGGGTCGAATGTGCGCGGGGCATTGGATCTTTGGGACACATACCCCTTTTCTAGGGCAAACTGCGCAGGGCGGTGCGATTGGGTGTTTGTGTTCTGAAACAAGTATAAAAAACAGTTTTATTAACTAGTGAAAAATAGCTACCCATAAAATTGTACAATCATAAATATTGCTATAGTTATTATTATATTATTAATACTATCTGTATTCAATCTTGCAATATTTAATGTATTAATACAAATTGAGGTTATAAATGGAATTTCCTGAACCTTGTACTGTAAACAATTGCGTACTATATTAAGATGCTACTTGTGAGTTGCTAAAAAGATATTCTCAAACAGACACATACATGTTTATCAATAATTCACTAAATAATCACTAAATAATTATAACAATAATAGACTCAATTGAATTAAGTTGCGGGCGGTTATCAATGTGTCTTACCTTCTTTGGGAATCCCATAATGTCCTCCCAACGACTCTTCATTTGTCACACCAAATAAAGGACAAAATATAAGACTCAGTAAAATCTGGAACGCTCCAACCTTTTTCATAATTATTAACACACATATAATTTACGAACAACTTATGTTAACGCGTGGTGTTTCCTCGCAGACAGATAACAAAGTGACAGGCGACGCTACGAGCTTGAAATTAAAATCAAAAAGTGAGGGTAGTTTGAAATTTGCAATTGTTTTGAAGCATTGTCATATGTTTGTACTTCATTGAATAATAATTTATTTTGTATTTTGGTCTTTATTAATTTATATTTATGTGTTATTATTGATAAGCAAATCATATTAATCAAATCTGAAGACAGTACTAATAAGATTTATAAAAAAACGATACGAAAATTTAATATTGAAAATATATTTAGCTCGTAATTCTAATCAAATTTGAAATATACATCGAGTTAAAAGTAAGGTTTTATCGGGCACAATGTTTTAGGAGAAGTTACTTTGAATTTTTAGCTAAAAAATTTTAGATAGAAACTAAAAATTCCTAAGTCTTAGTTTATATCTTTTAGCTAAAGTTTTTAATTCTTTCGTATTAGTGGTGTATATCAAATTATTGAACTTAATAGTTGAGGCGTGCGTGATAGTTGTTTACATGACGGCAGGAAAAGAAGATTGAAAAAATTGTAATTTGAAACAGGTACTTATTGCGTGACACAAACGTAAATTGAAACACTTACTTACTTACTACAACTTCTTACTAATGTTGCTTAAAAACGCTTGCTATTCTGCTCGCCAGACCTTGCTTAGCTTATTCTTCTGCTCGGTAAAAGTATCTCTTTTATTTTTATCTAACTTTGTTTTAGGCGACTCTTCGTAAAACGTGTTTATAGAGGTATGTTTAAAAACTAAATGAAAACTATTTTCATTTAAAAATTGAAAACTATTTTTCGACATCATAGTAAAAGATATAGTATAGTAATATTGGGTCACTACTTTAATTTCTATTTTGGAGATTGACCACTTTTAAGGTACGTCTGAAAGTCATAAAATAAAAATGAGACAAATAACAAATAAACGTAATTTGATGTTGCATCGACAAATTAATACGTAGTATGACAAGACATAAAATTTATTGCATAATGTAAAATTCAATGTACCTTGTACCAGAGATAAAAACTTTATGTGCGTGGTCGTGCAAATCTTGACGTACAAAATGATATATAAACAATTGAATTTGTAATAAAAATAGGTGTGTTGTTAATTATATACATTATTTAACATCGCAAAGTGATGTTAAATAATATGAATGATACAAAATAAAAATACTAGACTATAATATATATACGAAATATCTTCACGGCTCAAATCAAAAACAACAAAGTACTTTATATATTTTTAAATATAACGTTGATGTCATACGATAGAACAATAGAAAAAGGTTCTATATCTTTACTCTGTAAATGTCAAATTACATCATATAGGAAGTGATTGCGTAGAATATTATGCATTAGAGTTTAAGATGAATATGAAAATAGGATAAAGAAAACTTAGAAGTTCCTAGAGACAATGCGGAAATGTATTTTCTTTTTAAATTCAAACATGTATTTCTTTAGCTATCATAAACCAATTATTTTACTTAACTGAAAGTGTACATATAAAGTTTATTTAAATGAAGAAGTTGCTAGTAACTTTCAATTTATGTTTATATTCATAAATTGAAAGTTACTAGCATTCTTTAAACTCAAGTTATTTCATTTTGCTCTCAACGCTAGTAGGACAATATTTGTATTTGTTTAACATTTCTAGTATTAGAAGGAACTTCATTCCACGCCGGAATTCCAGGACACACTTGCTTTTGATAATTGAAATAATATTATGATAAAAATAAATTATTATTAAATAATTTACTTCAAGGCTTATTCTAGTCGTGTTTTTCACATGTGGAATTTGAATTAAATACTCTTAGTAAGGTAATTTGCCTTAGTAAAATATCATTTGAGATAAATCAAATTTGCCTGCCCCACAAGAACCATTACTACTTTAAGATTATAAATGACATAAAAAACAGAGCAAGTGCCGAAGTGCCCGAAGTAAATGGTACCATTGTTTTAGGAAAACATCACATATATCACCATGATACATATTTTTTGTATTCTGCTTTTGTAGAGGCAACCGAAATACATCATCTGTGAAAAGATCAACTGTCTACAGTCCCGTGACAGACGACAGACAGACGAACGGCGAAGACTAAAATCCAAGGATAAAGAAAACAAGATTTACTATAGTCTATGTTTCATTAACGAAAATACAGAGGCAAGCGTTGTCTAAATACGTGATCAAGGAACACAAACAGAAAGTGTTGTGGGGAATTCAAATGTATACACAATTGTCACACTCCAATTATATCATTTATGTGGCGGTAAAATGCCGTGAAAAATTCGCTTCGACGGTATGGGTTGCGTTCTATTTTCTCATTTATGAAACTGTGTGTCTTCATTTCAATAAAGAAGTCACATCCGAAGTTTAAAAAATTCGAAAGGAACCGAAACCAGTCAATATACCTCTAGTTATTTTTCACAAACAATTACTGTTTAATTAATGCATGTCTCGTCATTTTTTCCTTCAGCCTTTATGTGTAAAAACATCCCTTAATGCAAAACCTCATTAGTTTCGAAAACTGCTTAAATAAATTTTAATTATAAATCTAAAGAAATCTTATCCTATAAAGTCAATAAGTGCTGCTTCAGGCCAAAGTAGACATTTTTACATACTTTTTAACGGTGAGCCCCAACGTTACATATTAAACAAAAGAAATATAAATACAACCACAGCCAATATTGGTTGACAATACCGGTGCATGAACCCAAGACCCGCTGTTCGGCAGTCAGGCATGGTGAAGATCCAATCGTCAAAGTCGTTTTAGCCGCCGTAGAATGAATAGAAATTTGAAGGAATGTAAATAATAGACACCTGCCGTGTTCAGAGAACCCGTAATACGGTTGCTTACAAATTGATAAGAATAACTATAAAATGCCTTAAATGAAATTATATGTAAGCGTTAGTATCATGTGGTGATTGGAGTTAATAGTGCGTGCGATATGGCGAAAATAAATACTGTAGCCTTCGAGGAGGCTCTGTCTAAGACAGGTATGTATATAGTAAAGCTAATTTGCAAATTTATTTATATATTTTTATAATTTGTATATTTTGTGTAAAAAGCATTATTTCTAATATATATTGTGTTACGTATTTTAATGAAATATATTTTTAAATGAGACTAGTGTGTAATTTTAAAATTATTATCTAATTATTTTAACAATTTTTATCTAAAATTTTCTACTCAAAAACACATTTTATATTGAAAACCTTACATTTATTCCATTTTATAATAAAAAAATAGTATTGTAAGTACTTGTCATGACATTTTGATAAAATAGTTGTACAAGAAATTGTATAGGGATTTTAAATTTTACTTGTTAGCATAATTCCATCGTTTACGAACAGTAATCAATCAAATTAGGAATGGTCTATTTTTAATATGATAACGCCAAATTATGAAGAAAGCAATGTAACAGTGATTATAATATTATCATTACTTCGTTGTACAAGCATTACAACATCTATGCTATATTTCTGTCAAAAGAAGTGCTTCCGAGACAAAAACATCGTTCAGAGAATTCTCTATACGACGCCATGAATCAACTATTTTATGAGCTGTAGCACTTTTCATACATTTTATTTTCAAAATGTACATTTTTGTTCCCAGGTCTCGGGAAGTTTAACCTGCTCATGTTCTTCCTAAGTGTTTTGGTGGTGACCGGGATGGCTTTTGAGGTGTTTTCCGTCTCATACCTGGTGCCGGCCAGTGCTTGCGAGCTAAATACCACCGTGATGCAGCAGGGTGTGACAGCTGGAATGCCTTTGCTTGGTTCGTTAGAACATAGCAAAGTAAATTCGATCTAATCATACCTATCATTGGGCAACGCATTATTTTTGTATCACAAGTAGAAATCACATTTTGAATCGGGTCTATATTGAATCGAAGAAAGCCACTAATTTGACAAGCACACAGATTTAATAAGACATACGTTAAAATCTTACGACAGCCGGAAAATATCTCTAATCATCTTTTATTTGTATTATTTAACATATTACGTAAATGTTATACATAATTTGATAAGAATATTATCCGGCTCAAAGTAAGATCAAATGTGACAAAATAATCTTTGATACTAAGTTCTCGTATGTCTTAAGACCTACCGCTGTAATTCAAGTCCTGTGGTATGGCTACAATTTGAAGACCAATAATAAACCTTTATACATTAATTCTCTGTTTGGTTTCTAGTTCATGAAAGGTCATGTTTCAGGTATAATAGCAACGTCTCACATCTGGGGCTACTTGGCTGATACTCGTGGCCGACGTAAGACCCTACTGTGGTCCATGATATTTGGTTTCTGCGCGGGATTTCTGGCTACATTCTCAATGAATTGGATCGTTCTTGCTGTTCTTAAATTTATATCGTCAGCCGGGTATGGTATAACATAACCATTCGATCGTTTTATTGTATTGAGGAATTTGTAAGAAGCAAACAGACTTTACGCTTAGTTATTGTAAAACAAAGTCCTACACATACCACCTAATTACTTAAAGCAAACTTATGTTAAAGACACGTAAAATACTTAACACACATGAAATATTGCTTCATAAATTAATTTATACCAAGTTTAGCAATATTACTTTATTAATATTATCAAAAACATTAATAAAGAATTTTGTAGCTAAAAACTCTGTTAGAAAGCTATACTTTCGGTTAATACCTAAACAACAGTTAACAAATATGCTCATAATACAAATGTGAAAGTCGAATCTGGTACCCGAGATTGGATTGGATATGAACCATTGTGCCGCTTGTACAATAAAACATTTGAAATGAATGTCAATATTTCAGACTAATACTGTGTGTATTTATAAATAAATTAAAAAGAAATCTTTTTTTCAGTCTCGCCGGTTGCTATCCTTTAATAATAACACTCCTGGGAGAAACTACACCACAGAACAAGAGATCGGTCATCATAGCGTTTCTTAACACGCAGCTATTTTTGGGCTCAGGGATTATGGCTCGTAAGTATTACCAAGAATGTAACGTCGTCAAACGGCGAAATAAACAATATGTAACGACTTATTTCGTTCCAGTTTTGTCCATACCAGTCCTTCGCTTGAACTTCTCGTACTATATCGCCTTCTTGGGGATTTCCATGGAACCGTGGAGGCTCCTTAACTTTATCTTTTGTCTGCCGAGTGCCCTTAGTGCAATTGGCGTTTATTTCGCCTACGAAAGCCCTAGATACCTGTTGAAGGAGGGTAAAGCCGATGAAGGCTTGTTCGTGTTAAGAGCTATATTTACAATCAACACTGGAAAGAGTCAGGAGGAGTATGAAGTGAGTAAACGAGATTACAGTTATTTTATAACATCGTAGTTTTTTAGTTACACAACATTACAACATACATTATCACAATACATTCCTTTTTACAACTATGTCTGTATTCTTTTATGGTATTGTAAGCAAGAGATTTTCAAAACCAGTATTATCTCTCTCTATTATCAAAACTAATTCGCCTTATTAAATTTGTAGATTATATTAAACACATTTCAGGTCCAGTCGGTGACATTAAACGAAGACAAAGTTGAGTCGAAATCTACCAGTCTGTGGTCCTCTTTCGCATCTCAAACAGTTCCTATGTTTAAACCACCTCTTCTGAAGAGCACTTTGCTCCTGTCAACTTTGTTTGTTATAGCTTATGTTGGGTAAGTGCTATACAGATATTAGAATTATAATAAAACATAAACGAATATAACATAGATAGATCTACAACTCATACACTCTATGTCTATGTCACATTTGAATGCCAAATTGATAAGGGTATTAATTCTTAAATACCACAAACATAGCGCTATCTTAAATAAATATTAAACATTATTTTTAATGGTGTTATTCAATTATAATTCAGTTTTCATATATATATTTTTAAATAGTGTACCGTATATAATAGTTTCAAGAACAGTTTTCTAAGAATATGTGTTTTATATTTGACTTTCAGAATGCAACCATTTGTCATATGGATGCCTTTCATCGCAGATGCATTTATGCGCTCTCTCGAAGCGGGCGAGACTCGCCTCACCTTCTGTCAAATGTTGCAATATTCCCAGAATCAAACAGAGACTGAGGTGAGACGAAATACAATTTTTCATCTTCATACTAATTAAAATTTAAAACTTAGGTAATTTGGGGACCTAATATTAATATCTACATATAACTTTTAATTTTGGTTATGATTTTGTACTCGATTGAGATTTGAAAGTAATACGATGTTTATAAATACCCAATAAATAATGACTTATGATATTTGAAGAAAACTCTAATCAAACTATTAATATTAATTTGAATATACGTAGCCACGAGCGTAGCATGTCTACGAACATGCTACATAACTGCATTGGTTAAGCAAAATATATATTTTTAGAACAGTGATTGCACTTTGAACGTCGTCGCGATGACGTCAGTGTTCGGTATAAGTTTGTTCTTGGCGATCGCGAATTCAATCTTCAGTACGAGTGTTAATTTTTTCGGGAAGAAGCGACTTCTCATTGGATTTATGGTAATTTTATATATCCAATTTCTTTACAACGAAGCCAAACTTTCAATTAAATATTGACATTGTTTGGATGTTTCAGATGATGTCCGGAACGTGTGCAATTTGTATTAACTTCTTACATAATTACATACTGAGTGGTATTCTCTTCACCTTGTACGTTGTTAGCGCAATCAACTTTAGTTTCCTGTCCATATACACAGTAGATATCTACCCCACATATGTCAAGTATGTATAATTATTTATATCAAGCAATCTCTTTGTTTTCTTGGGCGATCGAATACTACTTATAATTTAATATTTTAGAGCGATGGCCGTTTGCCTGACTCTGATGGTTGGACGTGGTAGTTCAGCGATCGGGATTAATTTGCTGAAATCTCTTTTGACATATGACTGCGAATTAGCATTCTACCTTTTCGGGGGGTTGACATTATGTAAGTACGCTAACCTTCTTCGTAATCTAAAGTTAAAAAAAATGTTTTAAATATTAACTACAACCGTCAACGCCTGGTTGACTGCTGTTGTAAATTCTTTCATGGACATTTATGAGTATTTGTGAGGTCACATTTCACTATTTCAAATAATTTTATTAATCCCCTGGTTGTAACCGCCCATTATTGGATCCCAAAGCTGATTTGTTTGATAGATGATTTAATAAACCCTCTCTTACAGGTGGAGGCCTCATTTCGTTCCTTCTACCAACAGACAGAAAACAGCCGAAAGCAGTAGGAGAATAATGTTATGTGTAATACAATAGTGACACAGTAATGGAATAGTGCTGTGGTGTTGTGGTACCAACGCCCAAAATCCCAAATCCAGTCTGATCTCTTTTCTTCGTATCTCAACTTCTACCCGTCTTTAGACACGTTCGGCTATCCGATATTATTTAGACGATTCGTTTCAGACATGAGCATTCTGATTGGTGGGGCGAAATCAGATCAGTCCCACCAACCGTAACAGTTTAATTAATTTAACTAATCTTTGAGTATGAATAGTTTAGAGATCTGAAAAGACAATCTGTGACAAACAAATCTTATTAATTTATATTTTGTGACATATTATAAGTTACCAATTTTTAAGATTTACACAGTTTTTATATAAACTTGTAAAAGTATCTTATGTATTTAAGTTAAGGAACAACTGGCTTTAAGGATAATATTGTAAATAAAAAATATAATCTTATTACCGTTTTATTTCAACTAATCGCCTTATGTAATATAGCCTATGTAATATTAGCCTGTAAAAATACGTTTTTACGTAAATTTATTTGAACCATTATAAAGTTCAAAACCTAATTCAAAGAGAAGATGCTCAAGCACCTACAAGATTTGAGTTTCTCCAAGATTACAACATTTCACTCTTTTATTGATTTCATCACAATTTCGTGTCTCGCATTTTCGATATTCGGCATGATGGCTACAGACGCTGCACAAAAGTTAAAACATGGAATCTATATAAGATAATGAAGAGTACAATGAAACCAATTTTGTGTATATAAGGCATATATAATAAAACCGCATTTTAAGATCATTGACAGGGTATTTTTTCCTGTATTTTGAGTAAAAGTTAAAGAAATAACGAAGCCTTGGTTTGCGCTCTCTAAAGGTCTCATAGCATGCAAAAAAAAGAGTACAAAGCAATACTTATATTTTAATTACCACAATTTTACATAGTGATTTGTTTTGGGTAGACACTTCACGGTGGCTCTCTTTCAGCTCTCTCTCTCTCTAAGACTAACTTCTAGATTACCAAGAAGACAGGAGGTGAAGATTTTTCTTCTTATATGCTATTTTCATGTGCTTCTTTTTTCTTGTCACCCGGCAGAAGGAAACCAGTAAAGGCGCCGACTAAATAAAAAAGCAAGTAATTTCATTTATACATCATGTGTATCAACTATTTTATATTGTTCGTTTGGTTATTGTGCTTAGCCAATAAAAAAAGTTAAATACAGATTTTTGCAAATGTAAATGATGTATCTATAGTCATAAAAAAGCGTTTATAATACGATAAACCAGCTCGTTTATCTCCCATAACATAAAAAAACTAATTAGTCTAAATAGATATTCTTGCGTCATATTTGAAATTGAATTGAAATTTGATTGTGTGTGTGAAATTATTCTTCATTTTTTTTCTTTTCATTTAAATCCTTTGTTGGCATCACACACAGGAAAAAAACCTATTACTACGCAATAATTTCGTGATGAAGACTCACCGAAAGCCAATGCCGGGAAGCAATAGAATGCCAGCTCACAATTATAAGCCAACATACTCTTGACGACATTGATGCCAATGACCGACACACCTCGGCCGACCATCATCGACAGACATATTGCCATTGCCCTGGAACACACCAATCGGATAATATAAAACCACATTTATATTTTAACTTTCAGTTTATACAACTGTTGAGCAATGTAGAATATCATAGAGGCATTTTTAGTTATTATTGCACAACATTCGCGCATAACACTTTTTAATTTGTCTTTAATAATGTTGGATACACGGAGTAAGGGAAAGTGTATGAGAATCTCCATCAGAATTTTTCGCGTTTTACGGCTTATTATCTTCTAAGGATTGTGGAACCTTCTACATACTTAACATAAGTTGGAAACATGTCGACACTGAAGGTGCAGAGGAAGCCGAAATTAAGTATTCCGACCAAAAACATCACGAATAATGCGCTGTTCATAGCCCAGTGAGTACTGAAGTTAATCCCCAGACCTGCCAGACCTGAGATTATCTGAAAAATGAATGTTTACTTATATTACTTTTGGTATTGTTATATATATTTGCCATAATATAAATGTTTGCGAAAATTTGCTCTGTCTTAGTCTGGGATCATTCTACTACTAAAATATTTTTCTATAATATAGTAAGGTATAGGACTTCGTTGCAATATTAGAGATACATACTTGGACGCAAATAAGCAGCCGCTTTTTACCAATATGCTCAATGGTTGCGCTGAGGAAGGCGTTCAGGCTTCCGAGCAGCAGAGTTACTAGAAAAACTGTTAACATCGCCGAGCTATTCAGTGCACATTTCTGACTCTGAAAATAAATAAGACATCACTTCTGCCCCTAAAAAGGTCAAGGTTAAAGGGAAATAGAATTATTTACCTGTGTCACAGTAATATTTTCCGAATACTGAAGTGTTTCGCAAAGGGTTAGTCCATTTTGTTCGTTCTTCGTTTGTACTATAGCATTCGCTACTACGGGTAGCCAAACGTAAAATGGATTGATTCTAAAAAATACAAATTTCGTTAAAAGACCACAAATTACGGATGTTATAATATTGTCAAAATAAAACACTTTTTGGCTTCTACCTCATGTCAGGCGTGTAATCTGTGTGTAGCCTGATTACGATCAACATTACATAGTGTTATTTGTACACTTACAAGAATGGGGATTGAAATACCAAGCTCGGTGTTATACGTTAGTGTCTAGTATAACAATACTTACACAAAATATACGATACTGAACAAAAACGAGAGAATAAAGGTATTTTTAAGTAATGGCGGCTTTAGCAATGGCATTGTTTGTGATTTTATAGATTCCCATAAGCTTTTGCTCGGTGCAGAACTCGATTCGTCCAAGGATAAGGAGTTTACCTACAATTTTTATACAAGAACTTTATATGAAAGCTTACATTAATTACATAAAAGGTTACATGTAACGCGGTTCTCTTGAAATGTAACATTTTAACAGCAACTACATTTATTATCTATGCAACCATCACTTATCACGTGTATAACTTTTATAAGTCCCGATGATCTATAAAAGATAAACATCTCCATCTTCTATCGCATTTATCATGGAGAGTGTTTGGAGGAGCTGTTCGGATTGATACCTGCAGCTGAATTCCATCATCGGACATCGAGGTGAAGTACGAATTTCATCCGTATCACCTCGATGGCCGCCGTTACACAACTGAGGGCTTCAGAAGGTACTCTCTGCCGCCCACTACCGCTGTGTGGAACCAGCTTCCAATAGAGATATTTCCGAACTACTATGACTGAGGGACCTTTAAGAAAAGAGCGAATGCTAGTGGCCATGGGCGGCGGTATCAATTTAAATCAGGTCAACCTCCTGCTCGTTTGCGAGAACTGCTCGTTTGTTTAGTAAAAAAAGATTCTAAACATTTCAGAATGTTAAAACGTATTAGTTTTGTAACAAATACCTTAACGAAGGTTTCATTAAATAAAGTGTTTTATTGAGAAATATAATGAAATACCTGATATTCCTCTCTCCCTTTGCTAGTATTTATCTCAAACATTCGTCTCATTACATTCAAAGCTTTCTTCTCTTCTCCGATGCTGAGGAGGAACTTTGGTGTCTCGTAGTTGAGGTAGGTGGCGAACGCAGCCACTGCAGCGGGAGCCGTGGTCGTGAAGTTCAACAGACGCCACGGCACCAGGTTTATATCCAAGTAAGGCACGTGGAATGAAAAGTTTAGATTGGATATCGGTATTGATAAAACTGAAATAAATTGGTCAAATTCCTTAATCGAGAAAGACTGACAGTAATATGTTATTATTTATGTGTTATATCAATGAATTGCTTCAAACGCGCTTTTGATCTATGTTTTAAATAGTTTTAATTCAATGGCAAACCTGAAATAACCTAAAATTAAACAACGACTTTTTTTATTTACTAAAACACCATGCTATTTATTAATATAGTTTCCTGTACGAAAAGTAGGTCTATAAACTATCAACAGATTTACCAGCCAAGTTTGCGTACCGCTATATGGATAAAATTAAAGTCTTTAAATAATTAATATTAATAAAATAACATTAAATTGTCCTGACAATATAAAGCACAAAAAAGGCAATTAAATTGTTCCACCCGTTCACGTGTGTACTGGGACTGCTACAACTACAAAAAAATAATCTCAAATCGGCTATACATAGATCTTTACAAAAAAAATTTTGTATACAAAATAATATACTTACTTCCTATAAAACCAAATGACATGGTAAATACCGTCCCAATCATAGCCACCATCATTGCTCTCTTGTGCGCAGGAGTGAATTCACTTAACATTGTTAATCCCAAAGGATATGTGCCAGCTAAGCTTTAAAGAAATTATGCAAAACAGAATAATGTTATTTAATATTGTTTTTTTATTAACATAACTATCTCATTTAAAGAAAAACACTTTGTCTGTGGATTAAGTTAGATTTTAAAAATTTAAGTATATTACATTATTTTAATTTTTTTTTTTAATTTTTCCGACTGGTTACGGTAAACTGAAGACAAAAGGTGTTAATTGTCAAAATAAGTGTCGCAGTCAGAGAGGTTTATGTGTTATCTGTATTTATTGCCCCGGAGTCGATATCGACTAAAACCGGAAGGATTTTTGCAAAACTGGGTCACGGTGTCCACCATTTTCCCGGATTGTTTTCCCTCAACAATCCGTCGAAATGTCGGAAAAATTTAAAATAATGTAATATACTTAAATTTTGTATAATAAATAACTTAATCCGTTGACACTTTTTCTTTAAATAATGTTATTTGCGTAAGTTCATCTTGACAGAAATTAAGTTATATTTTAAACAATGGGTTTTTGGCATCTTTTCCTCGAATTATATCGATTATAACAATATCGAATTCGTTCGAGGTCTTGACCGCGCAACAAAGGTCTAAAAGCGTGACATTTTATTCTTATTAATTCAAATAGAAAATATACGTACGCACTAGATGAAGTGAATTTGAATATAAACAAAAATATCCAGTTTGGTGAAAAACAGGCCAGTGTACTGGAAGTGAATGAGAGTAAGAGAGACAGAATAACTATTTTCCGTCTGCCTCTCGTGTCAGCCAGGTATCCCCAAAAATTCGACGTAATTATAATACCTGTACAAAGGTATTTAGTTTTGTTACATAACTCATTTATTACTAGTATAATGTAAGTAAATATTTGAGATATTTTAGGAGGCATGCGTGTTTTTATTATTACACTTACCGGCCATAGGTACACTGGCTATCAACCCTTGTTGATAAACAGAGGTCTGCAGGTCGCAGGCGCTCGTCGGTACCACATAAGATACAGAGTAAATCTCAAAAACTACACTTAATATCACTAAAACATTCACTAGTAATGTAAGGTAATTGAATTTACCAAAACCTGAAAGAAAATGATTTTGTAAAGTTTCATATATTATTGATGCGCGGATCCCTTTTTCATGGGGTTGTATGGATTTAAGGCGAGTGTGGATGGTGAGAGTGGGGCTGGGAGACTTGCCCGACCCTCTTTGGATCATATTCAGAATGTTCTGGTACAAGGGCAGAATATAATGAATGTGGAGGAAGAGAGAGGTATGCAAGAATCCCAGGCGTGACTTATACAAATAAATATAATTCAATTATCGTTTGCATGATTTAAAGTTTATAATTCTTTTAATGATGATATTTTACTGATGCTATCACATTGTCTGTGATAAAATCACTCACCAGTTAAACTTAACGCTTCCTCAAATGGTACTTTATATGATTTATCCATTTTACACAATTCTTAAACAGGAAAAATAACTGAATCTTGATTTCCTTTGTTTGAGCAAAACTCGTGCTCAATTCAGAACAGAGCAAATTACGACTGTATAATTTAATTATAAATCATCTCATTTATATAATTAATCTTATCTATGCTATCCAAAGAAAATTAAACCACAGTGAGCTATGTAAAATGTGAGTTCAGTTTATGAGATCCAGTAAAGATAAGACTTCATACGAGTATGTAGAAATAAAATTACCTTTTAAGTAAATAAATTATTTATTGTTATTTTAAGTGTCCAATTTTCGTATACGTATATAAATACAGAATAAATAGGAATCGGGTAAATAGTCGTTGTTAATAAAACTATTATCCTTCATTAATTTAAAACTAGCCGATGGCATTCATAAAGTAAGGGTTCATATACTACAGTATAAGTGAAAAATTTAAGTATTCGAAGACAATCAATTAATATCGATCGGTTTATTAGAACCCCTAAAAAACATTATCAAATGATTTGCTGCGATAGAACTTAGTTGGAAGTGAACATTTAAGCTTATTTTCTTTTGCTTGTCTCCTACCGGCTACCACACGCAGTAGGACGTTTCCAGATGCACCAGACCTGTAGAAAACTATTATTTTAAGAGCGATATTAAATGTGCAAACTAGAAAAACATTCATCTTTATAAAATGTGGTGCTATAAGAGTAACAAACGAAACAAAGAAATAGTTATATTTAAGAAGGCTTTATTCACTAGTCACTCATATACGATTACTGTTTTTATTCCTCGCGTTATGATGTATTATAATAAAGTAATAAGATATTATTAATATAATAATATACAAGCAACTAGACTTAGTTATTTATAAAACTTACCATGTAGACTGAAATGAAAGAATTTCTGCTCAAATACTATGCCCTTGTACTTTTTTTCTCGTATCGCCCGGCAGAAGGAAACCAGTGAAGGCGCCCACTAAGACCAAAATCGAATATTTATTATAACAATGTTCAAAGTCTAAAACTATATGTGATATTATTATTAATTAAACACTTACCGAAAGCCAAAGCGGGAAAGCAATAAAACGCCAGCTCACAGTTGTACGCCAACATACTTTTGACCACGTTGACACCAATCACGGACACGCCACGTCCGACCATCATTGACAGACAAATTGCCATTGCTCTGGAAAACGAAGGAAATATGAATTCATTGTTGTAATGTGTTACTCCATAATTTACCAGGAAAAGGTTATTATTACTTGTTTTATAATAAAAGTTTGCCTAATTACAATTTCGATTTTTTTATTACAATTATATTTAATTATCTATTTTTATTTAAGTTGTCGTTCAACGTTTTGGCTATGATGGCTTACACTATATTGCGGCGGCCTATTGTGATAATATTGCCAGAATACCGTTTTTTTTCTAATTAACATTTTTCAATTTTGCTCAATTCACACAAAATATCTATAATTTGTAGCCCTTACAAATTAATTACAATCCATTCAAGAGTTTTTACATGCAAGGGTAACAAATAACTTTTGCATTACTAATAATAATAGGACTTGCGAAAATATTAGGTCATTACATATGAAATTGGCGTCTTATCGTACTGGCCACTTTGACCTTAAATATACCCTCTTTGGTTAGGAATTCCAAATTCAAATTTAAACAGCTAGTTACTCATATATATGTGTTTTAACCTACAGGAACTAGAAGGTCTTTCTTTTGCAGTATTAAACCCCTTTTCTAAAATTTTATAGAAATAAACTGGTCTCTATTTGAACAATAACGTACTTAACATAGGTAGGAAACATGTCTACGCTAAACGTGCAGAGGAAGCCGAAATTCAGCATCCCCACTATGAACAGAACAAAGAGAGCGCTGTTCATAGCCCAGTGAGTACTGAAGTTAATGCCCAGACCTGCCAGACCTGAGATTATCTGAAAAATGAATATTGAATATTACTTTTGGTATTGTTATATCTATTTGCCATAATATAAATGTTTGCGAAAATTTGCGCTGTCTTGTCTGGGATCTTCTACTACTAAAATATTTTTCTATAATATAGTAAGGTATAGGACTTCGTTGCAATATTAGAGATACATACTTGGACGCAAATAAGCAGCCGCTTTTTACCAATATGCTCAATGGTTGCGCTGAGCAAGGCGTTCAGGCCTCCTAAGCCGAGAGTCACTAGAAAAACTATTAACATTGCCGAACTATCCAGTGAGCAGTCGTTATTCTGAAAACGAAAATTTACATGTATATTCATTAGGGAACTTTAATATCTAGCCACGAAATCGAACAAGCCACAGAATGAATGAGCAGATGTATTCCAATTAAGTTCAACACTATTAAAAAGAAAATATTAATTATTAAGAATTACGATTAATATCTTTATCTGAGCATTACATTCACATCAATACGTGATGAAATTTGGTACAGATACAGTGTGAATCTGTGCAAATCTTTATATATATATACATATATTTCTTCTGTGAGTGTGTATGTCACTGAACTTCTCTCAAACGACTGGACCGATATTGATGAAATTTTTTGTGTGTGTTCAAGGGGATCTGGGAATGGTTTAGATTCACAATATTACCTATATAAAATTCTCGTGTCACGGGGTTCGAAACGGCTTGACCGATTCTCATGAAACTTTGTGAGCGTATTGAATAGGTCTGAGAATCGGCCAACATCTATTTTTCATCCCCCTAAATATTAAGGGTAGTCCACCCCTAAATTTATTTTTTTAATTTTTTAAACAAAATTTTTAGTTTCTATTTTTTTATGATACAACATACAAAAATACATACAATCCTAAATATTCACCCTTCTACGATTAACCCTTATTTTTTATTTATTAATTGAAAATTGAAATCATATGTATGGCAAACCAACGTTTGCCGGATCATGCTAGTATTATTATATAAAATACCTCGGCAACGGTTATATTTTCCGAATACCGCAGCGTTTCGCAGAGATTCAAACCAATTTGTCCGTTATTCTTGGTTTGTACTATAGCATTTGTTACTACAGGTAGCCAGATGTAGAATGGGTTGATTCTAAAAGAGATATCGTACATTTTTATTAATACTCTCAGGATATAATTACCACAAATATGCACTGTATATATATTATTCTGTTAAACTCGAAAAGGTTTGAAGCTATAATCCAACTGTGTAGCTACTATCATCTCATTAAAATAATACTTACACAAAATATACAATACCGAATAAAAATGACAGAATAAAAGTGTTTTTGAGCAATGGTGGCCTCAGCAATGGCATTGTTTGCGATTTTATGGACTGCCATAAATTCTTGTTCGATTCGGAACTCGATTCGCCCAAGGATAAGGAGTTCACCTAGAAATATTTAAAGAAGTGAGAAGGTTGTGGAAATTTTTATGAGTTGATTATTAATGACATTTATACGACATACCTGATATTCCTCTCTCCCTTTGCTAGTATTAATCTCAAACATTCGCCTCATTACATTCAAAGCTTTCTTCTCTTCTCCGATGCTGAGGAGGAACTTTGGTGTCTCGTAGTTGAGGTAGGTGGCGAACGCAGCCACTGCAGCGGGAGCCGTGGTCGTGAAGTTCAAGAGACGCCACGGCACCAGGTTTATATCCAAGTAAGGCACGTGGTATGAAAACTTTAGGTGGGATATCGGTATTGTTAGTACTGAAATCAATCATTTATATTTTTTTGGTAAGTTAAAGTTTTATTCTACTGAAGACCCAAAAAAACGAAAAAAAATATTATAAGAAAATCAAATATTAAATGGTCAAAGAAATATGGGACTATTATGCATCGAACCAGTTAAGTTGTTTAGACAATCTATTACAAATACAAAATCTCATTTTCTTTATTTCTTTATGGACATTCCCCCCTTAAGAGCCGGCAACGCAACAGTGGTTGATTATAAGGTGCAGCTGTTGCCACTTAGGCCACACACAAGCTCGTCTACCCCCTATTTTATAAAAAAAATGCAACTGATGAATGAATTTTAATATACGTACATCCTATCAATCCATATGACGTTGTAGATACTGTCCCAATCATAGCCACCATCATTGCTCTCTTGTGCGCAGGAGTGAATTCACTTAACATTGTTAATCCCAAAGGATATGTGCCAGCTAATCTTTAAAGAAATTATCAAAAACATAATTAAGTTGTTGTAATGTTAATGGTACGTAAACAAGAAAAAACATTCGATACTTACGCACTGCACGAAATGAATTTGAATATAAACAAAAATATCCAGTTTGGTGAAAAACAGGCCAGGGTACTGGACGTGAATGAGATTATAAGAGACAATATAACCATTTTTCGTCTGCCTCTCGTATCAGCCAGATATCCCCAAATGTTCGATGTTAATATTATACCTGTAGATTGAAACATTTTCATTTTCAATAAATCGTTTTATTAAACGAAATATAAACTAGATGCAAATATAAAAGAAGCTACATCCTGATGATGCTCCGGTGTCGGGGCGAAACGTGCGTCGAGTGTTTGAGGGTTTTTTCTTGGAGTATTAGCTAGTAAATTGGTATGCGGTATTAGAATTTTTACTTTATTAGCATATGAGACATTACATTAGAAATATTACTTATAGTTATAAATATTTAAGAGATGATGTACTTACCGGCCATGGGTGCACTGGCTATCAACCCCTGTTGATAAACAGTGGTCTGTAGGTCGCAGGCGCTCGTCGGTACCACATAAGATACAGAGTAGAGCTCAAAAACTACACTTAATATCACTAAAACGTTCACTAGTAATGTAAGGTAGTTGAATTTGCCGAAACCTGAAAAATATACATATAATATTATTAATAATATTACGGTCAAATTGTACTGATATGACCATAGGACCGTTCTTTTCATGAGAAATATTTTGATAATTTATTTTTTTTTAATAAAATAGGGGTCTGCGTGGGGCGTGTAAGTAAGGCTAAGTGTTAGCAGCCGCAGCCCATAAACACCCACTAGTGGTTGCGTTACCGGCCCTCAAGAGAGGAGTATGCTCTCTTTTTAAAGAAGTGGAGGTCGTATCTGGTTTTGTCTTTGTAATAGACGAAATATTATAAACACTTCATACATACCAGTTAAACTTAAAGCTTCCTCAAATGGCACTTTACTCGGTTTATTCATTTTATATAATTTAATTTAATTAGCCTTTATTAACTACGGTTAAAAAAAAAAGAGCCGTGTTTCACAATTACCCTATTTCCAACACATCAAAATAACCTTCCAGCTATTGCCTCCGATTGTGCAATATCGTTATGTTCAACGCTATCAGACTAAAAAATGACTGTGATATTAAATGTTTATTCATCTGTTTTATAAAATTAATCTTATCTCTGTCATCCGAATTTCGACTCACAGTGATCTGTAGTAAAATTACAAACGCTATCTAATTCAACTGTAAATCCCTCTCGAGATAACAGTATTTTAAATATAAAATTTGTTCTATATTCAATATTTTATCAATTGTAGGTTATGGTAGGTAATATATAGACTTTCGCATCTACACCCATATACTTCATCTGTTTATAATACTCATAATATCATATCGTATTTCTAGAATCATAAAGACTGGATACCAAACCATGCATTTGTCCTTGTAATAAAATTGACACTAGAAAATAAGGATTAAAGAAAAACACTTTATTAACGGATTACGGTCTACGTGACCACGCACGCTGTAAAGTACGCGAAACGTCGGTAAAATTTGAAATAATGTAAAATATACTTCAATTTTGTAAAAATTTATAGCTTAATTTTTACGAAATTTTAATAAAATTTTAATAAATTTAAATGAGTAATAGTTATGTCAATATAAAACAAAATATAAGGATTATACAACATTAGACCAAAATGACAAATATTTTAATTTCATTTCAATTTCACGATTTGATACACAATCTAAGGGGGTACGATGTCAGAATACCCATCATTTTTAAAACTTAGCAAATAAAGGAATCTAAACCTCGCTGTTCGTATCCGATAAAGCATTAAGCAACTATTTAGTGTCTACAATGTCCATTTTCTTTTATTAAATGATACTTTACAAACCCAAAATTAAAATCATAAAATAATGCCAGGCGTTATCAATTACGAAAAGGTATATATGACGCCTATAGGCGTATTTCGTGAATCTTTTTCGTCAGACTGAAAAACAAGTTCTGCCATTAATACTTCTTGTCATAATATTCTTTTAATTTAATAAATTTTGCTTAACAATATGCGAACGATATAATTAAGAACTTAGTAATATTTTACTAAAAATTTGTGGGGAGAGTATCAACACAATCCCGTTCCAGAGGTTGCTTTCACATTTAAATGAGAACATAATATAGGCGCAGTCAACTGGCCCTCTCTGTGAGGCCATAGGAAGTAGGAGATGGTAGTTCCTTCTAATATTGTCTCCTTCTCTTCTAACTCTCAATGGATTCACCCTCATCCCTTCTTTTAAAGTTTGTTAGATCTGTATTATAACTTTTTCTTGGGAGCCACAAATATTAGGTTTTACATATGAAATTGGCGTTTTGTATGGGAGGAACATAAAGGCGATTTTTTTATTAAAGTATATTTTATTAATCAAAGTATGTACCATTGCTATCTATACACTTTTGCCATCTTATAGGTAGTTCATTGATCCCTTACTAAAAAAACCATTCGGACGGGAATCAATGAAATCTTTAAAAGCGGTTTGGACTGCCTCATCGGAATTGAATTTTTTTCCTTGCAAGAAGTTATCCAAATTTCGAAAAAAATGGTAATCTGTTGGAGCAGGGTCCGGAGAGTACGGTGGATGTCTTAGACATTCCAATGAGCTCCTCTAATTTGGTAGCCGTCTGTTGGGCCGTGTGTGGGCCTAGCGTTGTCTTGAAGCAGCAGTGACGTAGAGCGATTGACAAGTCTCGGTTGCTTAACAGCGAGCTTTTCCATCATGGTTTGCAGTTGCTGACAATAGACATCAGCCGTAATCGTCTGGCCAGATTTAAGAAAGCTGTAGTGTACGACACCGGCACTAGTCCACCAAGCGCTTACAAATTACTTTTTTTTGAGTGAATTTTCGCTTGGGGCAAGATTTTGCTTGTTCACCAGGGATTTTTGATTATCGTACAGGATCCACTCGTTATCACATGTAATGATCCGATTTAAAATTCCTTGAGTTGAGTTGAGCAATGTAACGCAGTTGCTTCAAGTGGATTAAAACGTTTTGTCACTAACACCGCAGCCTGCAGCTAACTCTGATGTGGTTAGCGATGGATCTGCTTCCACAATAGCCTTCAATTCATCATTATCGACCTTGGTCTCCGGCCGTCCACGGGGCTTGTTCTGCAGGGTGAAATTTCGAGAACGAAAGCGTTGAAACCAAAAACGCACCGTGTTTTCTTTTGCGACACCACCCCCATACACATCATTAATCCTTCGAGCCGTTTCTGCAGCACTGGTGCCACGGTGGATCTCGTACTCGTAAATAATGCGATATTTTAAGTTTTGCATTTTGTGAAATGAGTTACGCAGAAAAAAAGCAAAAGAGAAAAAAAACAAATGAATTACGGTTTTCAAAACACAAATACATGAGTAAATAGCTGTTTGAATTTGATTTGAATTCCTAACCAAAGAGGATACATTTAAGATCAAAGTGGCCAGTACGACAAAACGACAATTTCTTATGTAATGACCTAATATGACGTTGTTTTATTCTTTTGGGGTTTTAAATTAACTAATTACTGGGTACGATACATAAAAAACTAATACACGATACTAAGCACGTGATTATTATTTTTTTTGGCTTAGATACATTCGATAAGCCTAATTTATTTAAATTACAGTTGCTAAAATAAATGGTTCCTTTGTTATACACGTTTCTATTATGAATTTTCAACTCAAGGTTATTTACAATTGCTGTGACACTCTCATATCCTTAATTGAGTTTGTATATATACGGAAGCAACAGAGTTAGGTTTTTTAAATCAAAGATAAATGATAAACTTTTGCCGTACTTTAATCAAGGAAAACACTAAAGATCTTAATAGTTAAGTTAGAATTATCACGTCATGTACAAATTAAAAGTTCTTTCATGTGGAATCCACGACTTCTTTCTTCTTATCTGATGGCAGGAGCAGAGAGACAGCAACTCCAGCTGAAACATTTTTTGATTTATCAACGACATTTTTTTTTTACATGACAACATGTAATTTATTAGTAAAGATCAATAAACACATAAATTTCTAATAAAATTATAAACCTGAATGTTAGGTAGTAATATTTGTTATTTTTTCACGAAAAAATGAATGGATTTTAATGAAACTTTACAATAGTTAAGTTTATATATAAGAATAACGGATAGGCTATAATTTATAAGATATTATATGCATACTCATATCAAGTCTGTAGATTTATCTATATACACACTAGATATCAGTGTAAGATATTTTTGAAAAATAAGAGCTTAAAACAACTATAATCAAGATTATATTGTAAATGTTTGGTTTAATTTCAATTAAAATTAGATATAACTAAAACGAAAACATTTTTAAAGTCAATTATATATAGATGAATAAAAATAAAACAGTTACGAATGTGTGTGAACAAAAAACTTCATAGTTCGAAATTAGAAAATAAAGACTAGAATGTCTCATCATTCAGAGATTGAGATATAATATGAATACTATAAAGCTGAATAGTTTATTTAACTAGTTAAATTAAAAAAAATAGAATCATAATACTTACATAGTAACAAAACAGTATTCACATAGAATATAATGTTACAGTAGTGCTCGACAACGACTCCGACTATCGCTGTACCTGTCAGGGCACTGAGTCGCGCTAGCATGTAGCCAAGGCTTGTTGCAAGACCCCTGAAATATATGAGCCCGTTAAATTCAAAGCCGCTGCGAAACCGGCTCATCTATTAATAAAATCGTTTTATGCTTAGTGGACAGTTAAAACTAGCCTAGACCCGTGGTATTACCTAACGTGTTAATTTCATCCTACCGTCAAGAATCTATTTGATGGTTAAAGGGTGTCAAATCAAAAACGAATGCTTTCTTAAATCATTTATGTTTTCAATGCCATTTTTGAATCGGGTATGAACAGTAGTTACAGTATAATATCAAAATTAACGATCGGATACGATCTTAAAAGAAATGTAAATATAAATGTTACCTGCATGACGTCGGATACAAATCCACATAGAATGACATTATACTCCCGATCCCGATGGAAGTTGACTGGATTAAAGTAAAGAATATCACACTTGCTAGAGGTTGCTTCAGGAAAGAGACCTGAAATAAACAATGCATTGATGTAATACTTTTCTATAGTATAACTTAAATACTTTTTCATTTCGACCTAGGAGCTTCTGAGATCACCTTATCAGCTTATATAAGTCAATATTTGCGGACTGGCTCCCAGTTTATTTGAAAACATTTGAGTTATTTGGAATAGATTAAAAACAATAATTTATATACAGTTAAATTATATTTACTTTTGTGTGAATTATGTAATGTTTATAATTTTATTTTCATTGATTTTTGCTTTGATTTAAGATTTCTGATGTATTGATATTTTTTTATTGTTTTATCACAGGAACCTGGGATACTGATTAGTATATATTTAACAAATTTTACTTTTACTTTTCTTCTATTTTACCCTAGGTAGACAGTACCGGTGACCCCGGAGCTGGTGCCTCTCATGGTCAGTAGTCAAATAATTTAGCACAAGCAGACAACGTCCCTATTAGGGAGCAATAAATTTTTTCCTCAAATGTCTGTATGCAGTGCTGGCCTAGTAGTTGCTTCAACAATACCTCCAGCAGACTTGAAATATTCGTATGTGATGTATGCATTCGCATTAAGTGAATTCACAAAGTTTATTTTGGTTTTATATACATTTGTATGATTAAATTATATTTCATGCTGTACAAGGTTTTTCTTTAGAGTTTAATGAACTGTCGTATTGGAGTAACTTTAACGATAGTATTCGTGATAAACAATTGAAAACCGATAAAAATCTGAAACAAAGTGCAAGGGTTGTTTGTTTTTAATGCAAATCGCTTCTGAACTATAATATTAATTACCATTAAGCAACTGCCAGCAGCAAGCAGAAATATTACAATTAATAATAGTCGACGGCTTGAAGCAAATTTCGTCACCGCAAGATTTGAAAGGCCCAGCAATAGACTTATATAGAAACCAGAAGATATCGCGTTTTGGGATAGCGATTCTTCACAACGCATCTGCGAAACAAATTGGACTAATATGAATAAAACTTAATGTTATAATTATAAAAGGAATCTTATCATACCGTGAATAATAATAATAAAACAATATATGTAGAAGTAAAAAACTAAACAACGGTTAAAAAGATTACATTTAAACTTTTTATACTTATAACTTATCATGATGACATTCCCAGAATTTGAACATCGACAATGTTGACTCGCATGATAAATACTGTCAGAATTTCATCAATACTAAGTTAAGAAATCAATTCCATTTGAAAATGTAAATGAAATGAATTGAATGATACTCACGTGTTTTGTGTGCTCCGTGTCATTTCTGACCGTTAAAATGTTCTCACAAAATCCAACGTCCACAGCGTCCGTGGAGCGTGCAGAAATCGATTTGAAAACAATGTCAAGCATTGTTGGCAACCACATTAAGAATACGTTGTATCTAAAATCATAGATTGTTTCGATAATTTTCTCTGGAATGAATAAGAACGAGCGAAGAGACGTTCGGCTTAATTTGGCATTGGAGAGCCTTATCTTTACGATGTTTATTTTGTTAGTAGCTGTTACGGCCACATAGCAAGTGTGAGAATCAAACAAAAAGATCCTGATAGACAGTAAATAGCATAATTCGAAGTAAAGTTAAACAATAAGATTCGTTTGTATTTTTCAATACGATAATTTCTCTTTGAAGAAAATTAAATAGTAAAATACGAGTGGGCAGATATGTTCCTGTGGCTTTTAAATTATAACTTTAATCCCACTGTCAGAGAATTTGCCCTACTTAGTACATTAATCATATATAAAGTAGTAATATTTACATCGAAAGTGCTAAACACATTAAGTAAAACAGTTGCAGGGTTCTCCACCGCAGCGGAGGCATGAAAAGTGGTGAGATGTGCCTGAGCACTTTTGTGAAAATTGATCTTTTATCCTCGCCCACAGGAGCTTTAATCACCAAAGATTTCACCTGAAAATAAACCTTTATACCACTACTCGTCAAAGTAATAACAAATCACTTCAAATTACATGCATTTAAACACAGGGACATGAAGGCATCAATACTAATTAAAGAGATGTAAATTAAGCTGTCTCCTGCAGAGAGATACGCTCCATCATGAAGTTGCAACTCATCAACAAAGGGCTCGGCTTAGAGTGCAACTTCACTATGTAATATAATAGCACATTATAATACATTATATTTATATACAACAGCGAAGAAACTACTTGCATTTTACAATAGAATGTGAATGTATATGAACATTACTACATAATTACCACGAAATCCTCTTTCTTCCCACCATTCGTAACAAATATCTTTTGTAAGACTTCCAGGGTCTTTGTTTCCTCGCCTCTGTCTACCAGATATCTGGGGCTTTCTTGCAGAAGTAGCATCAGCAGGGCGCCGAGGCCAAGTGGTATGGCACACACAAAGGTGAAAAGCCTCCAAGATCTATATATTATAGATAGCCCGGGTATAAATAAGTTGATATTGATGGGGAGAATAAGATAAGCGAGACCTGAGGGTAAAAAACTTATAACATAATCACGAACGTCTTCATTATGCAACGGATTCTGCGTCCGTGTTTTTAAATTTGACTTGTGACCAACTTACCAAAGGTAACAGCTTCCGAGCCCAAATTCATACTATTCAAAATAAAAAGGAATTTATTACGTTTGCCTTTCGTCACGTTCTCTCCGAGATATGTTATTGTTAACATGAACGAAGCTAATGAACTGAAAAAATCAATAATGTTTAAACTCAACATCTCCTAGTTAGTCTTCGCTATTACGGAAATGTGATTTAATTCTTACAAAGAAGATCCTAAGGCTTTCGTCGCGAGCAACATTTGCCAATTGACAGCGACGCTACTGAGAGCGGCGAAGACGAATCCCACTGATGTAGAGAGGATAAGTGCTTTCTTCCTACCCTTTGTGTCCGCGAAATACCCCCATGGATACGAAAAGAGCAAACCTGAAAAGTAAGAAGTTGTGGGAAATCAAATATATTGCTGATTTTAATAACTTTTTCAATTCTATTGGATTGGATTCAATGTATTAGTAATAATCCTTCATTGAACGCTGTTCGTAGAGCCAACATCCTGAGTATGCTCCGGTGCCGGGGCGATAAGTGCGTCGAGTGTTTGGGGATTTTTGCTTATAAATTGGTCTATTAGAATTTTATACTATGGAATTTCGAAAAATAACGCCTGATTCTATTAACTATGTTATCTTTTGTATGTGGGATAAATATAATAATTAAAAATATATTTAAAAATTTCGTATAAACTTGTATCTACACCCACGTAATGAAGAACGCGGATCTCTTTTTAAAAGCCTCTTTTTACCTTCGCTTTTTGATTACCTGAAAACGGAGAGCTGGCGAGTAGTCCCAATTGACTGATCGTTAAACCCATATCACAACTCGTCGAGGCAACCACTATACTAAAACCGAACAGATCCAAAGATGCAGCCAAGACTATGACGCAGCAGGCGAAAAGGGTAAGGTAGTTGTATCTGCCATGACCTGAAGAATATATTATGAACAATACATGATATAGGTTTTAATTTTATTTTGAGTCTCTTTGATTGTAAGAGATCAGGCTGTTTGAAAATTTCAATTAATCCTTAAGTCTTGGGATTATTTTTATTAGAAAACAATTAAATATGCACCGCGATTATACTTTCTGTAAAATCTGTTTAAAAAACTCAATTTTTTAATTAAATTTTATATAGGTTTTAATTAAACTGAATCTAGTTATTTACGAGTTCAGTTAATAGTTATATGGTGATATTGCTTAAATTTCTTAAAAATTTTAATAATAGAATAAGAATAAGAAGAATATTAAAACGTAATCAATTCGATCTATCTATATTTTTTTTTATTTCAGAAAGCTGTCTGGTTTTATTATGACTAGTCACGTCATGTAATGACTGGGAATAGTCTATATTAACACTGAATATATTTAACTTTGCGTCATGAAATACGCAAACAAAACTGATTTATTATGTTTAAATGTATTTGTACGCTTAAAGGATTTGAAACCTTCAAAATTTCTATTAAATGAATATCTGATAAAAGACATTTTTTAATGCATAATACATTTTTTTTACTCTAGGTTATAAATCACGTACCTGTTAGCTCAAAGGCATCTTCGAATTCCCAAGATCTTTCCTCGGTTTCTTTTCCTTCGTGTGTTCTAAACATTTCCCAAATATCGTCGACCGAACACTCCACGATATTTTATATAAATGTAAATTTTCTATAATAGTAATTCTATAAGGTCGCAGTTAAGCTATTTATTTGTTATTAAACGACGGGGTTCTGTAAAAAATATAGTTCTGTTAGGTTTAATATATTTCTATATACTATGCATATTCTTGTTAGCATAGTTAGGCGATGTTCAAGATTTTTCGCCACCTTGTGACTGAAGCTCGCAGTGAAAGAACTGCCAGCTGCTAAAACTAAAACTAATGAAATATAACAGAAGTTTAGCTTATGCCTTTTCCCCAAGTTACGTTTTGATAGGAGGAATTTCCATTTGCAATATCTATTAATTTCCATACATATGTGAAGTGAAGACTAGGAAAGCGGACTGCACCGTTTAGTACCATAGGACTCAACTTGATTAACTTTTTCTTGATTAATTTACCTTTTCGGATTTATTTTAAATTGCGTTTATATTTTTACTCAAATTTTAACCAGTAGCTAGTGAGATTACGTTCAACCAAACAAACAAACTCTACTACTTTAAATCAGTTATAATACTCCAAATAAAAGACGGAAATAAATAAAAGTTTATATGTATCTGTCTTAAATTTGTTAAAGTCGGTTAAAGTAAACGTAAAAACATACTTTCGAAATGATAAGACCCTAAAATAGAAAATATTGTATAACATAACAATAAAATTTCGATTAGTCACACAGTTATTACGCAGCAGTGAAAAAGGATGCTTATAGATCTTAAATTCTGAAAATCATTTAATGATCACAAAAGACGACGTGTACAAAACATATTTTTTCAATGTTCATCTTTATTTTTTTTATTAATAGAATTGGAAATCAGTAACCACGCTACGTAATAATAATTCGCCAGACATTTAAGATCATAAGAAGTATAATTCACCAGACACAGATAACAAAGAATCCATTTTTTAGTCAACATACGTAATTACAACTAATTCCACATAAGATACGGGCAAATTACAATATGATAAGCATTTTAATTAAAATTTAAACTATTATTAAGTTTTTTATAGATAATAGATTTTTTATAACTGTGAAGAATAAACGAAAGTTAAATTTGAATATGATTAACGGTTCGTTTCAATAACTTAATAGTAAATATTTACATAAAACTGTACTATTCTAACCCAAACCAATGAAGTTAATTTTTATTAAATAGAAAGCGAGGTTTTCGCACGATTAAAAAATAGTAGATTAATAATAGAATACTTTATGAAAAATAAATGTAGGATTTGTAAAATTTCTTCTGACAAAGAGATCATTTTAAAAATTATAATATTCTTTCTTATTACCAAACATTAAGTGATCAAGCCAGCCTTTAAATTGAATATACTTGAAGGTGCTTAGTGGTATTGGTTCGGAAATACCTCTATTGGCAGCTTCCACTTAGCTGTGGTAGCAAAAGTGCCAAACGTCGGAAAAATTTAAAATAATGTAAATATATTTAAATTTTGCAAAAATACATAACTGAAATCCGTTAATAATCCGTGTTTTTCTTAAAAAAAAGTGCCCTCTGAAGTGCTCAGGTGTGGAAAGGTGGACAACTTCACGTACATATCAATCCGAACAAATTCTCCGGACATTCCGTTTTTTTTTTTTTGAGAGACCTCTACGCAGCTTTGAGTACTTGACAAAGCCATTCTAAACTAATACTATAAAGGTTAACAATACCCTCAAAGACTTAATTAACTCAAAAACTTATTATAACTAGAATCGATGTTATTAAAAGGGAACTCTTTCGCATGGACTCTTTCTTTGCCTTAGATGAAAGACACTGGACACTGTTTTTGTTAAATTTTAATTTACTACGTGACCCCGACATTTTAAAAGAAATCTTATAATACACATTTTTGAGGCAAAAAACAAGGTAAATAATAAATCGCCAAATATTTGGCAAATATTTTAAAAGTTACGTTTTAAGAGACCCGCTTAAGAACGCAGCAATATCCGATATTTTACGCAAAAGAAGCGATACATCTTTGATATAGACGGCGTGCATTTATAAATGTCAAATAAAAAAAATATAAAATCTAAAATAATATTTACTACCACTTCCAGGTCCACTTCGCCAACCTGATAAGGTTTCACGTATTTATATTTTACAATAAGCGGGCGCATTATAATATTTCATGAAACCTTTTTTTAAATATTTTAATTACTTACCACTATAGATTTTTCATTAAAATATATACCAGCACTGATGTTCTGATAATTCGTGGTTCAAGTCGCAACTCACCACAGCCACCTTCGTCAATCACTTTAGATTTGAAATAACGTCAATTTCACTATGCCTCTTGGTAAGTGCAGGTTGCAAGTGAGTTTTTGTCTACGAATATCGTGACAATTTACCAAACTACGGGCGTCTCATTCTTAATCCTCCTCGGTTGATAAGTATCTTTAGTTGACATTCTATATACCCAAGCTTATTTCCAAACATTACTTAATTAAAAGTATTATTAATAGGGTTGGCCACAATTCACATGATTTTCTCAATAGGACAGTACAAAATTATTCCCAGACTTGTCTTATATTTTATTCTTGATAGTGTCTACGACTATTTGAAATATTTCGCCTGAATTAATGATTTTTATATTCACGAGGATGACCTCATGTTTATATTTTTTAAGATTAACAATATATATTTTAAAAACTGAAGTATTTGTGTTTTATTTCAGGAACGACTTCTTCTTTGTGGTGGTTACAAGAATAGCTAGTTGTTGTTTCGACGAATGGAGTATTTTCTTCTCCAACTGCGTCTCGATACCGACAAAGACTTTGTATTTGTTGTAACTTAAAACAATAATGTGATGTAAAATAACATAATATCTTAAAATTTATTTAATATTTAGTTAATATTTGAGAAAATGTTAAACGTAAAAAAAACCTACAGGTAAATTAATTTCGTACATTTTATTACTCAACTTAATTTGAAAATAAGTTGTGTTAGGAATAGCAGTGGTTGTGTTTGCACATGTGGTGACAAACATTATAAGGAAATTAGAATTTCCCACATATGTCGTCAGGGTCTTTCCAAAGGGATGCTTAGAATGTAAAGTGGTAGACAGAGATTATTAAATACTAATTTTAAGAATACTATTTGTTAGCATTCGCTAGGGCCTGGCGAAAACGATTTCATCTGCTATTACGCGTTTCAAATTTAAAGGAAAACAGTACGAAGCGATCACCTTCATCTATCATTATACTTTCTAATCCAGCAGGCCAGATGATTCTATACATATGTATCTGTTTCGATATTTTTCTTTGGAACTCTTGGAACAGCTAAACAATATCAGCACTGTCAAACTATGTCTGAACGTAATAACCACGACTTTTTGTGGTTTTATGATATATCTTTTGTTTCTTTATATGACGGACAGCACGGCTGGGAGGAGACGTTAAAAAATTTTCAAACGAGAAGAAAAAAGACATACCTTTATTTATACAGGAACTATTTAAGATACATAATGTTGTAGAAATATAAGGTATTATTATTCTATACAGTTTGTTAAGTACAAAAAACCAAATATTATAATTAAAAAAAAAATAAACTTGTTTGATTTACAGTATTTGAATTAAATAAAAATATGATTAATTGATAACATTAGGTTTTTATTATATTTAATTATTTAAAGTATTGTACTGCATATCCTTATACAGCTCTTGTCAATCAAATCCTTGTAGAACATACTTGTCTACAAATAGTAGATATTTAAAAAGAATACAAAATTAGAACAGCAAATAAATTATTTTGGAAAAAACTTAATTAAGAATTGACGTAACAGAAGTTTGATTGCTGTTTTTTTCATCATATTTCAGCTAACACGTGAGAAAATACGCAAACAGCGAAGTAAATTAGCTAAAGTTGATTTGAAGACAACGCGCCCGCGCAAATTGATGAAACAATTTTTATTAATACTTTATCACAGAACATAATAATTCCTGCCGCGGCGGACAAGTCATTACTCGTCGTTCATTCTCGTTCGTTCTCTGTATTCTAAGGGAATTGTATTTATACATTAAAAAACATTCGAATATCAGCTTCTATTGAACACCGCTAGTAAATGAGATCCCAATATTTTACTTAATTGTAAAATTAAAAATGTCAAGTAAAATTATTTTCCCTTCAAAATCGTCGATTTTTGATGTCCTACGGAAGAAATAACGCAACGCCCGCGCCAGCTGAAATAGATTAAAAATTATATAACTCTTGATCTATTGTTACTAAGAAAGTAAAAAAGGAGTGCGTGTCTAAAAAATATTTCGATACTCGAAAGGTGATATATTCATAAAATACGATAAAGGGTGTTTAAATAGATATATAAACAAGTTTACAAATAATTGCTAATGTAACATTGCTATGCAGGAAAAGTCAAACTTATTTGACGACTCAGTTCAATGGCTCACCATGCCGGACTGAAAAGAGGATCCCAGGTTCGATCTTCGGTACGTTCAACATTTTTTGGTGTGGTTTTGTAACGTGTAAACTGATAAACATTTTGTTTAAATCTAAATTAGCTCCATTCCATTTGGTATTAAAACTTTTTAATCTTATTAAAAAAAATCACAATTTAACACTAACATAAAGTGTGGTTTAAAACATACTTACAAAAAGATAACGCAGCGGAGGCGTAAAAAATAACGCTACAATGGTTTACGATGGTCGCTCCGATCGACATAACAGCAGTTAGTGATACGAAACGACCCAACATGAAGCCCAAACTTGGTGCGAGACCTCTGAAATAAGTTTAATCATCAAGCATAATTAGTAGTCCCTTGTGGTCGACCGCTTACAAAGTGGTATCAATAACAAGTAGTACAAATACAATTCGTATGTATAACATATTATAATTAACTATTACATATAGGCTAATGTCATAGTCCATAATAGAATTCATTGTTCTTAAATATTGCAAAGAGATAGTTTGAATAGTCACGCTGAGATTATATTTAAACGAAAGCATAGGAAACTATACAAAACCTACTTATATCAAATAAAAAACTACTTAATTCAAAATGGAACAAAAAAGTATCTATATAAAATTAGCCTCTATTACATATTTATTTAGTTACCATATAGGTTATTTAGTAATGAACCTAAAAAAACACGATAATAAGTAATAATGCTTTTTAATTCCACATATAAAGTGCATCTATGGTCCTCTTAACTTGTCAGAATTGTATTAGCATATTAATTAATAAAATTGATATATTTTGATGTATAGAGCAGTCATTAAGGACGGTAAGCAGCTGAGTAAATGTGGCAATACTGATCTTAATCTGTAAAGTTTGAAGAAAATAAAGATACGAATTCGCCAAATCATTCCAATCTAGTGGCCATGATTACCTGCAGGATGTGGGGTACAGGTCGACGAAGTACGAGGCGATACTTCCCGTTCCAATGGCAGTAATTTGAGCCAATGTAAAGAAAATTATACTTGCTATGGGCTCTTTTAAAACGATTATCTGAAAATACAAACAGATGCAACAGATTGGTGGTGAAATATCAATATAGAACTGGTTTTAAGTCTTGCTGTAGTATAATATAGTATCTTTATAATAAAAAGTTCGTCGTCTTGAAACGCCTACAGTATTTCTATAAATAGTAACTAGTTGTTGAGTACAGTAGTCTGAATGAAAGACTCTTTGAGGCGTCTCGCTCAAAATTATCTCAGTTACTTTGTATAAGGTTATGATTTTTCATTAATAACCTTTTAATGGTTATGTTTGTTACGTTAAGAAACCCATGACCTATTAGTTATTATTACAAGTACAAAATAGTAAGATATTTATTAAAAACAACTCTTAACTCACCATAACACAGCTGACTCCGGCAATTGCAAGACAGCCTATCAAAATCTGGCGACGCCACGCTGCCAATTTAGCGACACAGAGATTCAGTACTACGAAAAATAGACTTGCAAGCATCCCAGAAAATATTGTTTCTTCTGACAACGTTCCAGTGCAGGGGGCCTGAGTTTTTTTACAATAAAATTATTTACTTAAATATTAGTTTGTTTGATCGCTCATGCGGAAACTCATAACGTTGAGCGACTCATATTAGCGAGGAAATCTAAATATTACAGAGCCAGAGCGTAGCTAGTTTGTAATGAAAAAAGTACTTGAGCTTCAAAAGTTTGAGGTTTTAATTACTTCAGACTTCGACTAATAAGACCATTGTTAGAAAGGCAAAGGTATGTTAGCAAATAACTGACACAATTCTATTATACAAACTAATTACCAATATCCCGCGAACATACAGTTGGCGCACGTTACGCCCCTACGAACAGCGTTAATTCGAAACGTTCGTCGAGTTTTTAAGTTTTTTTCGCGGTATATTCCCATTTCATTTGGTCTTATAGATTTGTATAGTAGGGAACGTAACAATAACATTAGCTATAATAAATGAGACATTATGAAAGCTGCGGAAAGATCTCTTTACTATCCAGAAATCCAGTCTTAAGTATCATAGCAATTCTACTTTTAATCACTTACATTAGAGGTACCATGTGTAACGGAGTCTTCCGTAATACTTTTACAGAAAGAAACCTCAGCCCCACCAGCTGCTAGTGATTTGAACAC